>JAULKR010071992.1:0-11114 GCA_032356305.1 Prasiola linearis | reverse complement strand
GTGTGTGTGTGTGTGTGTGTGTGTGTGTGTGTGTGTGTGTGTGTGTGTGTGTGTGTGTGTGTGTGTGTGTGTGGTACATACATGAATGTGTGCACACATGTGTGTAAAGTCGGAGGAGGGAGGAGGTAACAAAATGTTCGCTCACCTGTACATTAGTTACGAAGTGGCCATCGCAGTAGCAGTCCAGTGACGTCAGGAAAGGACTTACACCACGGTCCAAAACGGCCTCATTGAGCACCTGTACACCAAGAGGACGACAAAGATGGATCAGGGAGAGTCTCACCTTATGTAAGGAGAGTTCATGTTCAAGGCTCACTGCATACCTGTTCATGCAAGAGAGGATTACCGCTGACTCTCAGCAGTAAACATTGCTGAAGTCGACATGTTTAAAGCAATGGCAGGAAGGTCAGACAGTGTCCATCGCCACAGATTTCCACCATGACAGACAATCGTAATGACTGACTGACTGACTGACTGACGGCAGATGACGGTGCCACAGCAGAAAAGCAGCAGCACAGAGACACACAACATGTGTGCAGGGCAGAAGTTCCCGCCATACCTGCATACTAACAACCCAAACCGGCTTCAAAGCTTCATGTAACAATAGTTTGAGCTTCTCTTTCAAGGCTCTCTTTGAAAGAGCCTTCTTTCAAGGCAAGTCCCTTCATCCTCTGAACGGGGTGAGCAAAGCACAACGTCAGCGTCAGAGGGTCTGTAAAGCACAACGTCAGCACCAGAGGGTTAGTAAAGCATGAAGTCAGCGTCACCTCGTGCTCCAAAGCATCAGAGCACTTGACGGACGCTCCGTTTGAGGCGGGATTAGCCTCACGGCGGCTGTTCCCCTCGTCGCCGCAGCTGCCACCGGGCCTCCTCACTATCGTGCAGTGCAGCCGATGACGTAGCATCAGCGAGAAGTCGCCCTTGAGTACCTAGGAACGCAACCCCCAGCCGGGCTCACAGGTGCTGAGCTGCACACAGACCCCTGGCACATGACACGGCTGCTGTTGGATGGGTCGAAAGCTGTGCCGGGTAGCAGCACCTGAGTTTAGTCTATAGTCTATTTTGCTTGAAATTATACTATACAGTACGTTGTATGCATTGTAGAGTCAAAGAATATTGTTTAGAAGCAGCGGAATCGAGACATCAGTTCATACTCTCGCGTGTCGCGCGCATCTGTCAGCCGTGGCACTCAAGTGTCCGACTGAAAAGTGTTGGGTCGGCTACTGGCGAGATGCTGCCTGCTAAGGCACACTGTAGATGCCCACACCATATCTCAATAGGCGGAGGGGGAGTAACGGCGCACACAAGGGGGTATACCGCTCGCAGCTGTGCTGCACGTGATGGAGGACTCACCGAGTCTAGGACGGAGGGCATGCACTTCAGCGGGAAGGGCGTCATGAACCCGAGGCTGCCCAATGCGAAGCTGACCAATGGCGGAGCAGGCCCCGTGCCGAGGAGGCCACCAGTCCACAACACCGTCCCATCGCCTCCGAGGGTGATGATCAAATCCAGGCGCTGCGACACCTGTGAGACGAAGAGCTTTGGCTTAGACAGAGTGCCAGACACCTGTGAGACAGAGAGCTTGGCTTAGAAAGGGTGTCAGACACCTGTCAGATAGGACAGGGAGGAGCTGCTGCCGCATCCTGGCCTCTTGAAAAAGCCGTATTGACTTGTGCACCGTGTCGAAGGCGCCCTGGCCCTTCATCCATAGTGCCTCAGCAATTTGAGCGGTCAGAGCGACTCAAGCGCTCTTGGCAGGCTGTCGAAGCGCAGGTGTAGACCTTTTAGGCTCTACTTCTGGCTGTCGATGGACTGCACGAAGCCGTCCCTATCGAGTAAACAGTGGATCACTGGATAGTTTATATCATCGTTCAGCGGCTTAAACACGGTACCGGGCCGAATAAAACCTTAGAGCTAAACTCTCGCCCAAAACAGTGTTTTGCGCTTGGAAAATAGCTCCTGCAACATATTTGCGGTATGCGGATTTCTGATCAGAAGTAAGATTGCATTCTATTCCGCTTGCACGGTAATTGGCACACTCGAAGCGAACATACGGGAAAGTCGTCGTTCGCAACCACACAGACGAGCAGCATACGCTTTTCTTCCACCGCGCAGAGAAGCTTTTATTTCGCAAAGTACGCTGCGCTGTTTGCATGAAGCGGCGAGAGTGCATAAGTGTATGTGAGCGCAATTGGCTCAAAAATTCCCATACTGGCGAAGGGTGATACCACACTCGATCTAAGAACGCAATGCGCTGCAGGAACGATCTTCTTTGCTAAAACAATCCTTCATCATGTCGGCCATGGGGAAGGCACGGAGGTAATGCAAGGATGGCAAAGCTGTTGACAAGCATGCACTGTTTGTATCCGCCGGTATGCCTGCAGCAAAGCTTGTTGCACATGAGCATACATCAGCTCACCATCAAGTCGATAGTTCTGAACGCTCTGCAGGATCATGACCCAGCCCATCGTGAGCCCTCGTTACATCGAGAAATTCATTTGGAGAGGAGCCACCAGACCTTTGTGCCAGCTGCTTGAATTGCTTGCGTGGCGACATATTTTTGGATGAGAACGCCTTGAAGAGTGGCAGAATGTTACGCATAGGCCTCCAAAAGGATGTACAGTAGTTGCCAGGGAAAGAGAGAGAGGGAAAGAGAATAAGCTGGGCGATTGCATGTTGCAGAACTTGATATTTCGGTTCCTACAGAGCCGACAAAAGGTCCAGATTTGGCTGTATGAGCAGACAGACTTGCGCATCGAGGGAAGGATCATCGTGAGTGCCAGCACACTGCCGCATGGACAGTCGCCCATCTCAAGCGACCCTTGTGGAATGCCTACATTGCGCTTGTGTCACTGAACCCCTTGGCACAGCTCGCTAATCGAATATGGCTACTTGGTAGGCTGATTGGACGGCTAATTGTCCTGGTCGTTCGTATCACGCAGGGTTTTGACGAATACATGAACCTTGTGCTTGATGAAGCCGAGGAAGTATCTCTCAAGAGACAGACACGCAAACCCGTGGGTGCGTAAATGACCTGCTTCCTGCACTGAGCTGGTTGCACAACCAGACAATCGACGCAACTACGGAGCCTTCAAGCAGACTGCACACAAACGATTGCGTGTGAGTAGTGGGCAAGCTGTCTTGACACCGATGACAAAGATACGAACACCTTTTGCTATATTTGCAGGCCGAATATTGCTAAAGGGCGACACCATCACATTGATGCAAACTACGTAAGAATCCCCCATCCTATGCTGCACTTGTCTGTTCAAATGCGAATGGCAAATGGGGGATATTTCTGATCAGCATATGTCGTCTACTGCTTGTCATGGTGTATATGCTTTCGTGAGCTGACTACCTGCTGATGTATCATTGCTGTATCGTAGGGGCAAATGATCGGGGCACACGCGGCCGCTCAAGAAGTCCGTCTGGTGTACGTGCAGCAAGTCCAGTTAAAGGGTCGCATTTGTACATGGCAATTGAGACAGTTTGCAGCGATTGAAGTATGCGCAGCTTGGATGTTAGGCTGTCATTGCTTTGGTCGGAAGTGGATATCAGACCATTGTTCCGCGACGTCACAGATCCGGAAGTATTGGCTGGGTGATCAATATCAGTGGTGATTGACAACTCGTTGGAGCATCAGCAGTATGCCAGCATCTACAACTAGTGTTGCTTGATTGGAAGACCGTCTCCTTTTGTTTTGAAGCAGACTGTCGTAATGACAAATGAGGATGAAAATATCACCACTACTATCAAGACATGTTTATCAAGCAGCCGAGAAATATGGCTTATTAGAACCGAGCTACTAACATCCTTGGCTATGCCAAACCCTAGCAAGACCATTCGAACGGGGGGATTTCCACGCGTGTGTACGGAAAGACTGAACCTGACTGAGTAGGTGCGATCCAACGTTTGGGATAAAGGAAAAGTGTGAAGAGCGGCACCGTTGATGGCACGTGATGCGAAGGGATGCCTTCATCCTCTGTCATGTCAGCCGTCCACGACTGCAGCATGCTCCCTTCATCATCGGCGAGACCATTACCAGTACCGAACTGGGAGGCAGCTTCCTTCAAGGCTGCGCTGCGCTGGTCGAAAACCTGCGTAATGGAATCCTTTTGTTAATGCGACTTTTCAACTCTAAAAGCACGAAGCATTGGTGCTGGTCTCTCATCTCTCATTAGTTTGATCAGCAAACTTGTACACTTGCAAAGGGAACCATCGCACTAGACTACCTATACTGAACTGATACAAAAGTTCATTGACAACATTGATGGACGATTAACTAAAGGCAGCATTGTCTAGAAGGCACTGGAAGCCTGAGGGTGATCGGAAGAGCTGTGTGCTGCGGTGGAAGCCTGTCTTCTTGAGGACGGCAGTACTCCACCTCTCAAGCTTGACGTCTCAAGTTTGACGATCTGACTCTCTCAGAAGGGCTTTCAAAAGCTGACGAAAGGCAATGACGCACATTCGTGGCAACATACGATCAGAAATAGAATTCAGTCCTTGGGCCGGTAGCTCTTGCTCGTTACCTCTCATAGTCACAATTCACTGTGTTAGCCAAAATAACCTGTCTTAAGCACTTCCATGGCAGGCAATTCGCAAGCATGAGGTGTTATACATGTCACGTAAGAGCTCATTCATTGTGCATGACAGCAGAGCTGAAAACTTCGAAGGTTTCAGCATTGTAAAAGAGCTCCAACCATTTTTGCTAATGTGCTCAAAAGCTCTTCAAGATTTGCAGTGCATAGTAGAGCTTTGATACAGTTTTCCGGAGGGTGCTCGTCACCTGGGGTTCCAAGAACACCAGAATTTTGCGACGCAGCAGCCACAGCACCACGCGGCACAGCACCTCATGAACGCGCGGCGTGGGTTTGGCCACCACCAGCACAGTGCCCGGGCGGCTGAGCCACTGCAGCTTCAGAGTCGCTCCTGCATGCTTGAGCGGCAGTAAAGCATCTGGGGGTCGATGCGATGCAAAGGCCACGTGGACCTCAAAACTAAATTATATATTATAAACTGGGGAAGGGGGCCTATCGTGAATGGGTTTGTCAGATCGACATCAATGGATATGTCAGACAGGAGTTGATGAAAGTGCCTCCTTCATGGCATGACGGCAGCCATGACAAGACATCAATCAAGAACACAAACAAACGAGGTACAGGAGTAAGTTCAAACAAACCCACAAGATCTCAAGCCGAAGGGATTGGACCTTCATGTGTAGTGGGAGATTGTTCTCTGGCGACGAACTTATGTGGAGGACCGAAAGGGACAGACGAGCAAGGATTGCCAAAGGGAATGCAAATGGGGCATTGCACTGGTCGATGTGCGTGCCTGTGCTCCTGACAGGTGATACAAGCTGCTCACCGTCTGACTGATACTGGAATATGACCTTACTGTCTGACTGCCTGACGACCGGTTAATGCTTATCTGGCGAGCATTGGCAGCTTTCACTCGACTTCAGTGAGGCCTTGAGACAGCATGTGCATGCAGCAGCCACTGCCTTACCAGTAAACCACCACACTCCAGCCGTGAGTCGCATCATACTGGGAGTCGTTCAAAGCAACCCTCGACCAGCTGGCGCTACACAAACCTCACTCACTGCAAGACGGCGGCTCTGCAATGTGATTGACACTGTAGGACATGCAGACTGTCGAGCCTGCAAGGATATGGTCTCGGGAGCCCAGGAGCGTGCCTAAGCTGGGGCCCTGTGAGGCTACGTCGCTGCTGGACTCCGAGTGTCGCATCTGTGCCGACAGGAGGCCGACGCTCTTGCGGGGGGGCAGAGACGACTGGTGCTGCTTAAACGGCGACACCCGCCCGGCTGGATGTCGGGACACGCTGTCGAAGGTGCCCAACCTGGACTGCTGCTGCTGCAACATGCCGTTGTCGTCGGTGGCCGAGTTGTCGTCGCCGGCTGTCGGCGAGTCGGCGCTGCTGTCTCCCATCCCCGCTGCTTCAAGGGCGTTGGAGGACCCTGCTGGTAACACATGCAGCGATGTATTCAACACCTTCAGCTTGCAACGGCAGGAGGGCTCTACTTGTGGCTGCATCATCGGATGGGGGAATGAGCGCAAGAGGTCACTGGTCAGAGAGCCTTGTGTGCTGTTGAGACACAGACAATCGAAGACATCGCTGCCGCAAGCAAGGTGTGGAAGGCCGTGTAGATTGGTGCAATCTTCTGGCGTGGGGGGTGCAGCCTGCAATCATCCGTGCCTGTGTCTGATATCGAGTACGACAGGAGAGGATGCTAAGAAAAGTGAGCGAGTCATTCAGCTCTGTGCAAGTCGCGTGTCTTCTTCATGCACACTGTACTGCTTGCGAGCGAGGGCGTAGACTAAACCCTGCAAGCTAAAGGCAGCAGCGATGTCCTGTGGTTCAGCCATACAGCAATGCATCGATCCAATAGCTGCCAATCCTAAGGCACCCCAAAGCTCCAAAGAGACGGCCGTGCTCCTGCTCCCCACTACGCTCACGCACACGTTGCTGAGATTGGAAACGACACGGACAGCTCAAATATATGTTGACATGCACACCCGGAGAAGAGCTGGACGTTGGTGACAATGTAGTGGCAACAAGGGGATTGTGAGCCGTTGCATGTCGTCTGACAGCTGTCAGACGGAAGCCCGCCCTGCTCATCTTGACGGACCCGTTGGCCAGCTGCTCCAGATTACCCTGAGACTGCGCATAGCACCACACAGACTGCTTTTATCGTCAAGCTGAGGCACACATAGGCACGGCAGGCCGTGCACTCACTCCTCACAGTCGCGAAGCAAATGCGGTGATGTAGAAGTGCACCTTTATTGTCTCATGATTGCATCGTCGATTGCTTGACTCCCTGTTTCGAAGTGCAGCATTGCACATATTTCTTTTGGTGCAGGTTATTGACATTGGAAGCAATGCTGCAACTCCAGCGATCGCCGTGTCCCCTCGCTTCTTTAAAGGAGAAGATAGGTTCAGGATTGAACTTCAATTGAAATTCAACTGTTTTGCCTCAGACAACGACCAGGATGCGCAAGCAGGCTGCTTATCAGTCGAGAAGAAACAGCGATTTGTGAGGGCAGATTGAATTGAAAAATTTAGTTCAAATCAAATTATATTGCCATGACCCCAAAACACTTTCATGAAGCTGAGAGGCAGCATGGAAAATGATATGAGCTCTCGCATTCAACAATGAGAACCTAATATCTTTTGCTTTTTTTGAACACCGCTTTACACGCAAAGAATTTGAGTCAAACCTTACTTCAGAAATAGCGAATACATAATATCGATGATATATGAAATCTTGATGAGCAATTTGTGACGCCAAGCCTCTCCCTGCAAACCTCACGAATGCTCCTCCCAGACAATCACGACTGCTGTGCGACACAATACATATCACGAGCTATAGACATAGCCGTACGTCTGACAGCAACATCTCCATTGCTCTTCTCAGATGAGCATGATGGCTGTGCAGAGTGTTGCACTTGTGCTCTGTGGAGGCATAGCCGTACTTCTGACGCCACCACAAGCGCTCTGAATCGACGACCTGTGACCAGCCGTGCAAGGCGATGCACCTTGTGGGCCGCAGAGGTCCATGACCGGGCGACAGCAACAGAGACAGCAGCGGCGGCGGCAGCTCCCACTCCGGATGCGCCGTCATCATCCAGCGACACCCTTGACTGCTCGTCGCTGTCCTCGTTGTGGCTGCTGCTCTCGGTGGCTGCCTTGGGAGTCCCCCCTAGAGCACCCTCCGCACCTTCC
The DNA here is from genome assembly GCA_032356305.1 of Prasiola linearis. NCBI lineage: Eukaryota > Viridiplantae > Chlorophyta > Trebouxiophyceae > Prasiolales > Prasiolaceae > Prasiola > Prasiola linearis. The sequence goes on along the minus strand of JAULKR010071992.1, from coordinate 3,374 downwards.
ACCGTAATACAGCCACCCGGCTGCATCACCACGTGCACAGGGATGGTGGCTCCAGGCTGACGGTGCCACATCCACCACGACCCTACTCTGGTGTCCGCTGCATGTTGTGCTACCTTCATGATTTGTCTTTCTGTTTAGCTTGTACCGCTCAGCAAAAAAGCAATCGGCGCCTACTTTGCAAGAACGAAGATGATGCATGTTGTCGTGGTGTAATGATCTCCTGAAGATTCAGAATCCTCAATGCGGTGCCTCTGGTAAACGTATAGTACACAAAACTTATAATATTTCGGGAAATAATATGATGATATGTCAGTGCGTACTAAAAACAACACTACAACAAAACTTGCAGAATTAGCTGCATTAAAACTCTCATTCTTTTTGGTTTGTATGATAAGGCTTTCACGAAAAGTACACGAATTACCTCAAAATCACGTATCAGTGGCAAATGGAAGGCACTGGGTCAATGCCAATGTCAAACAATTGCAAATTTACAACTGTGTTAAACCTCAGGTTGAGCTGGTTTCTTCATCGATCACGGAATATTGACAGTTTCTAACTGCACATGTTTCTGTCTTCCTTTGACACGTGTCGCTTCCTTTTATGTCTATCAGAAAAAATGATACCAATAGTGCTTTTCTGTGTGGATGGTCTCAGGGACGTGTTTAGTTGATGTATAGCATATTCACTCAATCCGTAAACTAAACGAACTGAACTGTATAGTGGCTATATTCCCGTCGAGGTCAAGGCATACATGTAGGCGGCGGTGTGTGTCAGGTTCACCTGATTCTGATAGCAAACATATCGGCATATGCCACCAGAATAATCCGTGAACATAAATCTGGACAAAGGCGTTATAATGAACATCGTAGAATCGCTGACAAGTTCAATGCCAAATATGAAGGTATCACTTCTCAAGAGATGCTAGCAGGGCTTGTGAAACATAAATTGTAATTTGTAAACGCAATCGAGGGATGTAGCATTCAGAACATTTGCATATGCAGCAGCAGCGCATTGTGATAAGTTTCATGTGACCCGATTCAGGGGGTGGTGGGGGGAAGGGGGAAGGGGGGCCGGAGAGGAAACCTGTAAAACGGAGCATGCCATGAGCATTGATGCTAGGCTGCCCAGGGTAGCCTGTGCTGACACAGGGGCTGAAGCTTGCTGCTGGGCGACCCGAAGAGCCCTGGACGACAGAGCAGCCCTTTGCTTTGAGGTCAGTGTCTGCTGCCCTGAGCTGTTGCTGTGCAGTCTCTCGCCAGGGTCCGAATCCCGGATGCCAGTACGGAGCTGGGCTGTGGTAGCTGGCATGCACTCATCTAGACGCGGGAGCTCAGGCTTGGCTGGAACACTGCTGCGTGTGAGGTAAGCAGCATGAGCGCTGCTGTTCATCTGCGAATACGACAGGGAAACGTCAGTTGCACAAACAAACTGCGCGCAAAACTATTTCAAATGTGTCGACGCCATACATTCAGTGGTTGTTTAGGGAGCAACCATTGGCTACTGACTGTGCCATCTAATTTGATGGCGTCTATACTCATTGCACACAACCTCAATCATAAATATTCACTCGACCGTAGTTGGAAATGCCAAAGGGGCACTGCACAAGCTTGGCATGCGCCGTTCTGGTATTGCAATCTGGCTGTCAATAGACTGTGCTATTCAAAATAACCCTGAAATGAAAGGACCGCAAAGTTCTCACAGTAGCACCATCATCTCCTGTAGAATCAAGCGCAGGCTTGAAAGATGCGTCGTGACGCTGAGGCGGGCTTTGTTTCGTCGCAGCATCTAGGTCTAAGCTGGAAGAAGGCCGAAGTGCATCCGCAACATCTGGCAGGGTGCAGCTTCGAGCTTGTGACAGTGAATCTGGCTGTCTGCGTAGCAAGCGTATGAATTTCTCCTGCTTTTCACACTGTGCCTGCAGTGCCAACGCTTTCTCTCTCCACTTGGCTGCCTGCGCTTCAGCTTTCTTTTCAGCACGCAAAGCATTTCGCAGCGCGCTTGTAAATCCTGCGAGCAGCACAGTGTTAAGGTTCAGCTAAGAAAATTCAGATCATGAGCTTATAAGATAATAGAACGTCCCGACATCATAGTGCCGAAGCACATGCATTAATGTCGCGAATTATGACCCCATTCGTGCGGTCGGTTTGTCGGACACCTTTTCAGCAGAAACTATTGCATCTAAATTAAGGAGATGTGCCATATCAAATTGTGCTGTGAGTTCCGACTGAAGGTTGTAAAGCCTGAAGTATATTGGAGCAGCACCTGTCAGGGCTGAACCTATAATCTCTTGCTCTTGATCGTTGGAAGACATCTCCGTGCGTCAAGGAGAGGATCTGCCAAATCTAGTCATTCAAAATACGCACAATAGAGGGAGATGCGCTCTGCGTCGTAGCCTGTGCAAAGTGCGCCAGGCAGAGCGTTCTTAGTCACCACACGACACCGCTCTCGGGTGGCTACTGAAGATACAGCCTGTCATTGTACTCCCCCTGACTGACACAGTCTACTTGTTGATGCGTGGTGGCCTGCCAGCGATGAGCTGCGGATGTGCGTGCGCTCAAACAGAACAGGTGCCTTTTGAATACACTACAGTAGATAGAGTAGCTATTGCACTTTCCCATTGCTCGATTTTGATCGTGATCTTAGCTTTTGAGGGGAGCTTGAGCATCATGCAGGCTGCGTTCTGCAGTTCGGTTGCCCACCCGCATCGAAACTCTCAGGCTGCAAGATCCGTACAAGGCGATCGAAAGTCATCTCACATTGCCGAACTAAGATGTAGACAACAGACGACCTTCCGGGAGCTTGGCAGCGGCTGCGGTGCGCTTCATCACCTGGCCACGGAATGTCTCGCCCAAACGCACAGAAGCGTGACCTCTGCACCCTAATAACCCTCAAGGCAAATTGATATGCACAGAGAGACCTGCCGACTGCCTGTTTATGCGTGATCGTTCGTCGAATCTTGTGCACATGCTACTTGTAAGTTTCACGTCTATGTTCCCACTCTTATAAATGATCAACACCACTGCATTTGTTCACATAAACGACATGTATTGAAATACCACTTCTATCAAGATCATACTATGTATATGACGGGGACCTTCCGATGTGTTCGTTGAAGCTTGCATGCAGAACCTTCTGTCAGCACACAGCTCAGATTTCAAATTTGCCAAAGGATTTGAAGCAGTTTAGCGACAGTCTTATCCAAGGGCTGACTAGGCATACTAGCTTTTTTAGTGCAATCCTGAATAGCCAGCTACAACGTTCACCAGCGAGCCAAAATTGGTTGCTTTCTCATTGGCGAAATGTGTGTGTATGTGTGTGTGTGTGTGTGTGTGTGTGTGTGTGTGTGTGTGTGTGTGTGTGTGTGTGTGTGTGTG
>JAULKR010071881.1:0-11117 GCA_032356305.1 Prasiola linearis | reverse complement strand
TCTCTCTCTCTCTCTCTCTCTCTCTCTGCCTACGTCTGTCGCACTGACTTCAACAACATCAGTGCCATCTGTAACATTGCTGTACCTCTTGCGATTTGCGTTGCAACAAGAGGACCTTGTACCTACCCCGAAAGGCTTATACCCATGAGCCCAGAAGGCTTTCTGTATCTCAAGGATGCTTCACGCATCAATACTAATTCCAATAGTTCTCGCGAACAAATTCTGCATGATGTGCCTGACCTATTGTATTAGGTCTGCGCCGCAATACAAGGATGACGAGTCAATCGTGCAGAAAAATCATGAGCTCGGTCCAATTGGGCATGTGCCCCGACTGATTTGAACAGTTCCATCGCTCGCAGACATGCAAGTGATATGGGCGAATTTTTTTATTGACGTACGTGGACGACAGCCGCTGGGGCTTCCTTGCCTTCGGCTTCTCCAGCTGCAACCTCTTCAATCAAAACGGACCGCAATTCGTCGTTTGTCAGCAGCTTCGGCGTTTTATCCAACCTGTGCTGTCAACAAGCAGTCGCCAAAGGTAGCTAACGAGAAGATAGGTGGATCTGGCCCAACAGCCATCCATGATCTTATGCTGGTGCGTACTATCCGCTTCAGATGAGCTGAGGCAACAAGTACAGAAGAGCAAGAGCATTCTCACAGTTTCATATCACGCTGACAGCTGCTCGACTATGTCTGTGCTCGACTATATTCGCCAGTGGGCTATCTGTAAGAAATCGTCAGCCAGCTTCAAATCGTAATCATAGTAAGCTAACATCTAGCAAGTGCCTCACGCTGTAAAGCAAGATGTATTTTCTAGAGCGGCTTCAGCCACGGGTTTAGCATCCGTTGAATGGCGAGAAGGCTATGCTAGCATAAGGGCTAGCTGTCAACGGAAACATTTTGCGTCAAAAGTATTGACGGTGTTGTGTTCGCTGGTATTGCCAGCGAGGCACTGCACTCCAATGCCAGCTGGCGGGTACTTCACCCGTCAGACAGTCATTGGCGGCTTATCCAAACTGACGCCCAACCGTTGTATTAACAACGCCCTTCGCAGCTTTCGTATATAACTTCAGCATACATTAAACTCTATTTTATTGGTACCTGGGCTACAAGCCCAACAGACGGTGACAGTGTCACCCGGGGTGACTCACCCCCTTCCGAGTGCCAGCAAAGCATAATCGGAGATAATCTCATCGTCGATAGGTCCTTCACAGACACTACATGGGCATGCGCGAGAAATCTGCGGATAGCGAACGAATTCACAGGTTTAAGGAAATGGGATTGGGTAATTTTCCACATCTGCTCATGATTTGTTGACTGGCAAGGTATGTCATGTATGGTTCACACTACAGCTCTCATGCTTGCGCCCCAGGGCACCACTAAAAGCTCAAGACAGATTTTGGTCTACAGTTATCTACGAAGGCGCTTGATCATCAGCAAAGTTTGATATTCAAAGTCATACATACGATTCACTGTGGTGTACAGCGTTTCTTGTATCTGTAAATCTCCGGTGACGCACTCAAGCTGAAATTGTGAAGGCTTTGAAAAGTATTCGGCCCCAGATCTTGTTGTACCTCTCTCATCACTCACTCGTAGGATTCATGTTTTCCTGTTCACAAAAGTAGATTGTGAGGGTAAAAGACGAAAGGATCATCACACTTGTTGATGCTTGCGTGTATGCCTATCCCATTCAGGCATCATCTGCAACTTTTTGGGCTAAGGTAAGGAGTACAGTGGTTGGAGTGCCAGCAGTGTTCGGTGTCGGACCCCCAGTGACTATCACAAGTGCAGTCTGGCGTGGAGAGGCTATGAACATGAGATAAAGCTTGCATTCCAATTGTACGAAAATATGATTTGGTATCAGGTTTTAGCATTCTGACCTCGTATAATGCGACCTCTATGGCTATTTCGTAACCTGTCCACGCCAGCCCCTAATTTGTGGAAGCTTTGAGGCTCCGATCGGAGGGGTTAGGGGTCGCGACACCGAGCACTTCAACGACGAGCACGCTGTACTCCTTTGTTCAGTGCCATAAACTCTGCACTTGTAACCATGACGCTTGAATGAGACAGGCCTAGGCATGCAAGCAAGCACCAAGCAAGCAAGCAATTCGTAAAAACAATTGAAACTAGAGAAAGAACAAATACTAAACTTAATACTATAATGTACTGTGTTATATTTCAATTATGTTTTCGCAAAAATTAATTTCTCTCTCTCTCACCGTCTTTCACCATCAAAATTGATAGCCACACCGCAAATTATTGATACACTTATCTTCATGCTTTTCGAGAACGACAAAGCATACATTTTATGAGAAAAGTACACTCGACAATATCTGGCGCCAAATACACTTTTGAAAACCTTCACAACCTCAGCTGAACCCCTAACTCTATGGATAACTTCTCTCTCTTAGCATCCTCTGAGTAATCCTTAAGTCAGTACTAGTATTTGGCTGAGTGCGTTTCTCTTCGCGTACTTCATATTTGGTTTGAAGTGATCTCGCTTTAATGCAAAGCACATACGCCTGTAAAATTGTTCTCATCGACCTTCAAAGTGTTGTCATGCATGAATGCAAGTCCAAGACTCCAAGAGTATTGATCAATGGCCCGCACACATGCGTATGGCTGCATCATGCATGATGCAAGTAGGTCGCATGTCTTCATACGTGCATGCGGATTGCACAACTTCTGCCCTTTAAAAGGGCGAGTAGTTTTCTAAAGCCATAACGCTATGAATTAAATAACACATAAGAGGCAGAGAGGCATTCAATCAAGTTAATGTTGTAACATTGCAAACGTCGTGAGCTGATCGCAGATGACCTTTCATCATTGAAGATGCATGAGGTGCTACACGTATAACAACGTCTTCCATTCAATACCGAATTGCATTAAGGCAATTGATGTTTATTTGAGCCATTATCTTGGAAGAACTTTTCTTGATGATATATTAAAGCTTTTCCTGTACCTCACAGTGCCAGTACATACACGAGACAAACATTCCTTTGAAGATCGTGAAGATATATTCAACTTCCGCAAATTTGCTTTGAAGCATCGAGAAACCTGCCATGACATCTGTCTCCATCATTAAATGGTGCAGCAATGTATCTCATACAATCGCCCCGGACCCATGTGGTCCCCTTGGTATACACTACGCAGTTTCCATTGCCTTCTTTTCTTTTTTCTCAATGTCAAACTGCACTGGCAGCAACGCTTACAGCAACACCTTCTAGAGTGCTGCTGTTGTACACACACAGGCACACACAGGCACACACACACACACACACACACATTCAGAGCTCTGCAGCAGCCATTTAAAGTAACAATATTGCAACTTTTGCTATGGCACGTGTAGCATCGGCACGTAAAGCGTCTTGAACAAAAGGTATATGTATGCGAAGCTCCATACAAATGTATTACCGCTCAATATTCAAACGCAGGTACCACGATTACAAATAACTGATATATATAATAAGAGACCCACAATCAAGTGCATGAACCATTGCAACTAACCGAGTGTAAATTTTGCACAGATGAAGAGAGAGATGGATGAATACCCCCATCTGGCCGCAAAAGCCAATCAGTGCAGGGTCCATCAACACCGTCACAGTGATTGCTAACGAAATTTGGCTACAATTGTAAGAAAGAGAAAGTATTACATAATGTCCATTAAAATGGGCGCGACCTTGCAAGATACGTGACATTCAGTGAGGCACGAAAGTTAATCTGAGCCAGAGTGCTTCAAAACTTGACTGACTCGATCAATAGGAGGGACTTGTGAAATACCTCCATACTTCATCCGGGTGAAATTGGCAAAACAGCCATGCTGGCATCACCTGAAATTCTCAATGACCGTTCAAACCTATCTAATTACTAGTCTGCCAAGCTTGGTCATTGTCATCAACAGTCTGCTACTGAAAATTTTCAATTAGAGGTCGTAACCGTTTTGAAGCACTCACAGAGCCACACTACGAAGTCAGATAGATCTAAAACTGAGACCTCAAGCACTGGCGATTTCTCCATCGTACCTGCTGGATGGGGAAGGCGGGGAGTGACAAAAATTGGGTAAGGAATTACTCTGAGCTGTGCCGCCTTTTCTTCCGCTTGTGAAGGATTCCCAAAAGGAAAACCGCAATGAAAACCATGGTAATGAAATTTGTTTGCAAGAAGCTCAGAGCAATGCTCAGCTGATGATCGCCTCCCAAGGCATCGCCCGTTAGGGCACCCACTCGTGGATTCGGATCTGTCGAGGCGATGAGGTCAGACCTGCCGTGTGTCTGTCCGCAACCAGTCAGCGCGTACATGATTTTGTGAGAATGTGCAAATTGAGCAGCTGCCTCGATGGTGCATTCGTAGATCTCCTGCAACCGTTGCAAAGCAGTGCACTGCGTTAATAGCTGCATCAAGCTGCATGTGCACAGAGAGCTAGCCGTCAAAACATTGCCCTCGCAAACACATGATGGATTGGCTGTGATCCAATACTGCAGATTGTGGAATCTGTAGATCCATCAGGGACAGCACTTCGTGTGAGTGACTACTGCACATCAAAGCCTGCAGTGCAATATCCAATTGTAGTTTCCACAGATCATTGCGAAAGGGGCCTCTGATGCTATCCAGGTGGATCGACCAACCTAATAATGCAATATGGTCGAAGAGGCTCAATCAGATTATGACATTATCGTTCCCTCAAGAGAACACGTGTGAGGAGGCAGACAGCGAAGTGTTGCCCTCGATGAACAACGCTCAATGGTCTTTCAGTCAAGTCACGGTGCGATCATGACGGCAATGTCCTCAGCCACAGGCTAAGGTGCCACGTGTGTGGTGACTTACCTCTCGGGAGTTGCGGGCCCCCGTGCAGAAGGCGCACTCCGAGAAGCGCTTCATGAAGGGCAACTTCCCCTGCTGCCCGTGCACCCAGGCGCAGTTGATACAGAACTCCTTCTCGAAAACAGTGTGCTCAAGATTGTCGGAGGACTGCAGCAGAAGAGCAACCGCATTCTGTTCCCAAAGCAGGGGCTCCCAGGTCTTCAGCTCCACCCGCATCCTTGCCTGCGCGAATCGAAGTCATGGTCTTGACCCTAAACCTTCCCTTCTGTGAAGAGAGGTCACCAGAGCAGGAGTTGCTTTGGCAAGGTGACTGCCTGTGTCTGAGGAAGCAACCAACCGTTCACCAGTGCAGCATTTTCTGCCGAGTAGCTGCCAACAGCAAATTGAATGCGTTTCGAGTAACAACGCTCATGCGCTCACGCTACAACCAGGGTTGTGGCAAGAACTGCCATAGTTTACAAACCTGCCCTGCAGCGAATATTCTTCATTCTGACATCGATGCATGAACTAATGAAGCGAGAGCTCAGGTGACCTGTTTGTCGGAATCTTGGAGGTATGACAAAGCTTCGTTGATGAAGCTCAGTGACCAATCCGTGTTGCGCATCAAAAGGACCCCTGTATCTAATCCTGCATGCAGCATCAGATAACAATGTGAGAAGAGCACCGACAGCATGGTAACTCGCTTCTTCTCCATGTGACGCAGATGCATGACGTACGAGAGAAGCCCAGAACGGCCTGCCCAGCCACTGCCACTGACGCAGTTGATGATACGCCCTATGGATTTGACTCAACTTGCAGCAGATGAGGTGGACCGGAGACGTGGTATGCATCTTTTGCCATGCTCCTGACATGGGCACAGCAAAGTTCAGCTTCTTCATTGATCACATGCCTTGCGAATAACGTTGATGCAGTGTGAGGACCAAGACCCGCACCAAAAGCAGTAGGGGGCAACACCACACCTTGCTGACGGTCTTTGTGCTCGACAGACAAAAGGTTCTGGTATGTGTCGGACGACAGCAGCTTCTTAGAGCCATACAGCACAAGGTCCTGCTGCTCTGGGTATTGAAGAAGAGGCAACTCGAAAGCCATGTCGTCCACCATCACGTCCTGATCCGCCATCAGCAGCCAGCCGGCCGTGGCCGCAGGAATTTCCTCGAGAGCCTGTACCGGAGCGCTCGGGTCACGATCACTTGTGTGCCATCCGGTGAGGCTATCGAACACTTGGTCATGCTCAAGGGAGAGTTCCACCACCCAGTGACAAAGGCAGACCCTCTGATCGATATTGTTGGAAAACAATGTTGGAAAACAACTTTTCATATTGAAAGAATTGTCGATAAGGTAATTGTATACACCATTTCTCGCTGATTGTTGAGACATGGGGGCTTCATCGCAGGGGGAAGACACGTCTTAGCGGCTCAACTCCTTTGCCGCATAGCACAAATATGCAATCACTTCAGTGTGCTCAAGCAAGATGGTCAGGCCCTTTCAAAGCATATGTTGTGACTCATTGATCAATTCAAAGATACAACAAAATCCATCTAATCATTCGCAACGAAGCACAGCTCACTGCCCGAAACCATGAGGGAGACCAGACAACAGTGTTGGGATTGTGCTGCTCCTGCTGTCATATCGAGACGTGGTTCAGAATGCTGCCAGGAGACTTGAACCAGGTGTATTGCAATTGGACCTTGAACCAGTTCCTGGATGGAAGGAAGAAGTAGTGTCTTGTCTTGGCGTGCACCTGCTTGAGGATAGCTAGTCGGTACCAGGTGCCCGGCAGCGCAGGATCTTGTCTGACAGCATATGACCGGAACTGGTGGTTGTGCAGCATTGCCCAGTCACGCTTGTTGAGAAACGCTTGCTTTAGAGCAATATCGCCGAATGGCAGCCGGCAGGCCTCAGTGGTAAAAGGCGCAAGCACTGCAACTTGCTGTTCTGCTGGAACAGGTTTGGGGGACCCAACAGCTGCACAGGGAATACCCCACAAACTGTGCTCCTCAGGGGGATGACAAGTTTGACTTCGTGTCTCTAAGTTAACGGCCACCCTGTCCACCGAGGGCCTCATTCGCCATCAGGAAAGCTGCAACACTCACAGGACTGAAGGGCGACGATTGTCGAAACGACTTGGGCGCCTCCCCCTCCCTAGTATCGAAGCTGACATCGCCTCTCAGCAGCATCATTGACAATTACCAACCAGGAAGCCACATATGTTTGCACCGTAGTGACTGTTTTCGTAGAAGAGGGGACGATGGCAGGACAACAGTTCCCCAAAACACACATTGCAACGTGTGCGAAAAAGGCACTGTGTATCAACCGTATAGCACAATGCAGTACTGTTTGTATTTCAATCGTAGCTAGCTGTGCGACTGCAGTCGAGGCAGGGAGAAGGGTTAGGAACTGCAGACATAGTGAACATTGCAGATGTTTTTGACACGCAGCAGCTACTTTAGAGCCTTCAGGTGGCAATCTTGCAAGACCAATGTCCTCGCAATACATAGAGCATGTACTTCTCTCCTTCGGCTAGGGACAGCATGGAGAGCGACAACAAAAGACTTGTACCTCCTTGCCAGCCAGCGGCAAACTTGGAGAGCTGCCACGTCATCGGGGGCTCGATTGCGAATGCCGGTTGCTGGGACTCTAAATGGCAGCCCTTCTCTGGAAGATCGATGTTTGACTCTGTTTGGCAGCCTTTCGTGTCATCGCACCACAGCCAGGCGTTGCAGCCGCCTGCCGCCGAGCAAAGATTGCCGCACCCTGTAGCATCGTCTGCCGAGTTTGTGGCGCCCGAGGTAATCACACGTCGCCTGCGAAGTGCAAGTCAGACGACAAATGGACGCTTATCAAACATTGGTACTATCATAAGGTCGATGACCTGGTGCTGCATTTGAAACATCTGAGTTGAGTTCACGTGAACAGCGACTCGTAGCCATTTCTGAGGTGCCGGAACCCACATTTCGATCCGACTTGAGCAATACAGATTCTTGCAATGATTAGCAAAACGTGCATATCTGGGAGAGTTATCAGACACATTGTGTGATCAAGTTGTAGTGTCCAGCTAAATCAATATCGGCTCTCAACAAGACGCTGTAGAACACTTGGCGTTCGAATTTCACGCAGTTTTTGTGCGAATCAGGTGCATGAATAAGCTATGCAGCCGACAAACGAAGAGAAGCGCCTAGTCTTCAGTTTATATGCATATGCAGGCAATACAAGTGACTCATCATCCTATGCCAACGCTGGGGCTCTGCAAGCTTCTGTGCTGCCTCGTCGACGAAGGTCACCTGCGATCGTCCCCACCCTGGACGACGTCGCACCCTTCCGGAAACAAGGCAGAGGCTGTTAGCCCTTTCACATGAAGGTTCCGCAACAGCGCATCTGGCCGTGCTCCCAATATTGCCGCGGCTTCGGCCTCCTTCTCAGCGATGGGTGGTGCACCCTCAAAAGCTGTTTCCAATATCTTGCGCGAAGCCGTTGCTTGTAATAGACCTCCTTTGCGATCTGACATTACCAGCAGCTGAGCAGCTGTTGCGGTATCACTAGACCCAATTCGTCGCCAGATTCTTTCTGGAACAATACCTTGCTGTAAGTGTGCCGCTGCACACTCCCCCAAAAGCACGATGAAGATCATCCATCTCCTGTGGCGTTTTTCCAGAAATTGTGTACTCAGCAACCACAACATGAGTAAGTGTAGCGCAAGCACTAGCAAAGATTTTTTCTTATTGCATCGCGGAAATTGATTGGACGGGTAGGACAGCAGCAGAAATTGTTGAGCACATCTTCCAGGCCTCAAGGCGAAGCATTGGCGAAAAGATGGTCAAAGTTGCTCGAGATAGCAGGCAGACACCAGCAGTCTGCTGGAAAACATATCTTACAAATATATTTCCATCACCTTTGTCTCCTTTGTAAAGTTTGACCATGCATGCATGACTATGTAGCAACGCACGTCATCTCACCAGCCGTGCTTCGCCATTACTGATGCGCAATGCTTACGTTTTGGCGATCCATGTGCCAGCATGGAGCTCAGAAATCGTCTTGCTATTTTATTCACGCCCGCATGGCAATCGGAGCTCTGCCTGAGTCGGTTTGAGCGCTGGGGTGTGACCGCCTCCAAGTCTAACGCTCAGAAAAATATTGACTTCAGAAACAACGCAGCTAAAAGAGGGCGGTGAACTTCACACCACAGCTTCTTGTTTTCTTGGTCTTCGATTCGGACATCAACTGAAACGTTCAGCACAGTAGCTTGATTGGTGACGCACTGGACTACTTACCTTCAAACCAAGCACAATACTACAGTATTCGCGTATATTCTCAAGCCTCGGACCGCGTCAATGAATCGGAGTGATGGCTAGTCTTCGATGTGGACTGCTATTCTCTGAAAGAATTGTACAAGCATAACTGATTCGAGAAAAGGGTCGAAGATTTCAAAGCTAGTAACCGTACGCTTTTCCCTCAAAAGGCAGAACACATGTCAGACAGCTCTATCGATATTTGCCATTGCAAATTTTTGACAGTACTGTTTAAGCGGCAAAGTACAGATTGCATAGAACAAAGGAAACACTCCTATTTTCTAAAGGTACTCTAACCTGATTTAAATATCTCTAGTGCTCACTATACAAGAGATGTATCTAAGAAGTTATTCTAACTGAAAGAGAAAGTTCAGCAGCCTGAAGTTGGACTAATAAAGGTAGCTGACAATTGTTCTGTGCAACAAGCAGTGCAATTGATATACATGCACAGAATCGGCACGTTGAAGTACACACATTGCTTTTCCACAAAGCTTCTGAACTAGAGTCAATAAGCTACGGTGTCACAGGATCATGATCCTTGATATCAAGCCGATGAGCTTGGAAATTTTGAAGGTGGGTTTTGAAAGCAATTGTTCTGGCCAATATGCTTGCTCTGAACATTTCAATCAGCACTGAATTGCTGAACTGCGCGCGAACTATCGCTTCGCTGAAATCCACGGCTGCAGCAGCTCTTGTTTACATTCTGGAGGTAATTTGTCGAACTTCTGCAGTACCTTTTCTAGTTCTGCTGTGAGCTGATCGGCATCATCGAAGCTGAATACCATCGGTGGCTTTAATTTGATGATGTTATCACAGTGAGCACCTGCACACCAAGCAGATTCGTAAAGATTCGTAGGAAGGCGGTAACAATGTGTCCAGTAACAATGTGTCCAACGTGTTCTGCTGCCCACCGAAACATAACCTACTCAGACAAGCGCCTAACTTTCCGATAGTCACGATTGAAGTAGCTCTCAGGGGACTCAGGGCGCACTCCAAGAAGTAGATCCCTAATTCACTTTGCACACGGGCAAGAGGACCCCTGAAGTGAACAAGAGGGGTACCTAAGCACTGCGTTGGCACTGTCACTTCACTGATCTGACCACGAACCTACAAAGTGTCGAGATGAACCTTTGATGATCTGAGTATCGATTTAAATCATACGAAGTGCAGCAGCAACAAATGTCAGACTCATAGCTGCAAGTGGTCATACAACTCTCAGAGCAGCAGCAATGGCACCTTCGCCTAAATGAAATAACGTGAGCCAAGGACCTCAACCCATCAGAGAAAGGCTTCTAGCTATCCAATGACCACTCCTCTTCGAAGTTCGAAGTGATTTAAACCTGAGACTAGTGGTTGTATAATTCCATATCCTTCATTTCCTTAAAATGGAGATCCTAGCACAGAGAGCAGAGAATGTTGTGTAATGCTCACCATCTGTGGTCAAAAGCACGTGGCGGTGCTTCATCTCTTCCTGCAATCAGGAAGTATTGTCATCGCATGGCATCGATTATGTAAGAGCTCATTCGATGCGTTCCAGTTGCGAAGACAGATCCCAGCTGCAGTGCGCACCTGTGCCTGACCAAGATTGAATGACTCTCACCTTGATCCATTTGGCTGCAGCAGGAGCATGCGCCAGACCACAGTCTGACACAATTTCAATGCCTAGCATCAATCCCACTCCGCGGACATCACCAATGTACGGTCGACCTTTCTGGAGTCTAAGCAGTTCCTTTTGTAAATACATGCCTACAAGCTGTGCTGCTTGCTGCAGCTGCTCTCGTTGAAGAATGTGCAGAACTGCCAAACCTGGAAGCATGTAAAGCTTATGTAAAAGTTGTACTGCCTTATATGGCACTGAGGAAACTTAGCTGCTTATAGATCAGACAGTTGCTGGCAGGGCATCCCAAATCTTACACACCTTTCTCTCTCGCATGAACATACACACACACACACACACACACACACACACACACACACACACACACACACACACACACACACACACACACA
>JAULKR010071770.1:0-11119 GCA_032356305.1 Prasiola linearis | reverse complement strand
ACACACACACACACACACACACACACACACACACACACACACACACACACACACACACACACACACACACACACCCGCAGCTGCAGGTAATATTACCATTAATGGTGCACCTGGAAGGTTACGGTGTAAAGAATCGGTTTCGAGGGTCTAAGATTAAACTTCAGCTTAAAATACATCGGTGCCTTGTCCGAATGCTTACTAAAACCTTTAGAAGGTTTTACATTTCATCTCCATGGCATTGTAAACCGACGGTGGTAGATCTCAGAACTATACACAGATAGGCACAGCCCGGAGAGGCCAAGCTCTTATCCGCCTTTAGGTCGCCTTAGTTGAGGGCAAAGTCCTATTACAGTTTTGATGATATAGGCATGTACCATACACCATATATGATGGTCCTTAAATATAGATATGTATATTCAATTATACTTCTATGGCATATATGTACGCATCGGCAATGGTGTCGTGAGGCGTCTATGATCCTGTACACTCTTGATGACGTTTCCTCTTCCATTTAAGGCAAGTACATGTGCGTTTACATTTGGTGGGGACAGGTCGACAGGGCCGTCCAGGAGAGGGAATTCCGGAAGGGGGCGCCTTTTGTTTGTTTGACGAAATTTGTCCTCATGTGAGTTTCTTCTTTTGAAACATACGACATGCTACATGTGATTAACATGCGTCCGAATGACGGATTACCAATGAGTTGCTAATGTGGTATACCAGCAAGTGCTAGCTGGTATTGATATATATATATATATATATGCACTCATATATTCATTTGAGAATATTCTGGGTACAAGGCATTATATGCCATCATTGGCAGTGACTAATTATTCGGACGTAAATTACCTTGAAGGTGAGAACGAAGCCAGCAAACAATGATGTCGCGGACAACTACGAGCAGCCAACCTGTTGTCAGGGCTACTAGCACTGACAGTCCGATTTTTACATAATTTATCATTATGATGACCATGATGGCTCAGTACTACTGACTACTATTTTATAGTCGTACTTCTATAGTAATATTTAAGGTTGACCCAAGAAAAGTGATGCCTTCCTGGGCAGACTAGGCTTGATCGATTATCAACCTAATCGTGCCTACGTAATACTGGTAGCCTACCAGTATTCCCTGAGGGTATACATGACCCTCAGGTTTAGGCTGACACATGCTCGTCACGAAGATTCACTCAAGTTGACTGAACCTCCGTTCTCAGCTAGTAGAACGTATACGTAGCACTGCCGCAGTAATTGGTATTTGGAATACTGAAGTCACTCTGGATCCGAGTATCATGGGAATGATTAATTTGCATTCCATGTGTTGCAGTTCCAAACGATCTACAAAGTTTTCACTGTTTCATCTTAGATTAGCCAAGACATCCATTGAGTCATGTTTGAATGGCATCATATTCAAAAGTCTTGAAGAATCCAATCCAAATTGTAACGCAACAGGCTGCCTGGTTTGACATTCAACGAGTCACGTGTGATCGATCAAATCACAAGGCTACGTACATAAAGCTTATATATGTCAAGAGAAGCCTAGAGAGCCGCCCTTATGATGTCAATGTAACAATACGTAGAATACATGCACAACAATATTTAAAGAAAGAAAACACGCCCGCAAAATGAACACTCATTTTCAACAGGTTGATCACAACCAAGTAAGATTTGAAACGCTCCAATACGCAACTGAATAGCTTAAGGAGCTGGCTCTTCACCGAAAACACTGACTCACTTTCTAACATTTGCTTCCCAAAAAGGCTGCACATATTATATTGCACGAACATCGCTTCGGCTAGACGTACCAAGGAGCACCCTGAGCAGGATCGATGATTAAGAGGCCAAATCAGCTTGCAGCTCGAGCAACTCGTTCTCTTCCGTATCATATTGCAAGCGCTTTGGCCCTTGACCTGCAACGATGCCAAGTGTGATAATAGGAGCTGCTAAGATCAGGATGTCAAAGGTGCCCAAGTTCATTCGTGGCATGACGAAATTGCTGACTGTTCTGTTCCTCAAAGTGCCGCGAGCGAAAAGATGCGCAACATCACTGACAGACTTAGACAAAACGTCTACTTCGGTATAGGTTAGCAGGTATCTGACCAGGTCGGCATGCTGATGAAATGCAGCGTTGCAAGTTTCCGCAGCAATGCATGGACGTGGATGGGATGCAGCCAGACCATTGATCAATTATTGTGGGGGGAAGCCGCTCTGCAGGGTTTACCAATGGCTGTCGAGGGCGACGTGACGTTGGGAAGATGAGCGCCTCGCGCCTTGGGCTCTGCAAATGTCTGTGTTCGAACTGGGCCACTAGTCAGAGAAACCGCGACCGGATTGAGCAGTTCTTCATCTAGCTGGCTGGCTTGCATTTCCTGAACAAGATTTCCAAACAATGGCTCAATTCGACAATTTATTCTCCCGTGCGAAGACTTAAAGGGTGATCAGGAAGCTCATTGTATGTATAAATTGTACACATGTGCAGCACAATAGGCGGGCACAGCACCTTGTATGCCAGGTAAGGTTCTTCTCATTTTCCTCTGTTTTTCTGCTTGGGTTTGCTGATTTACTTTGGGGAAAGACTGACAATAATACTCTTGCATCTGGTGCTTGGGCCACTTCTGGAAGCACTTTACAAAATATGGCAACATCCATTAACGTTTCACGAGGTTCTACACTTGACCGTCGCATCCCTGTATCACATCATTTATGAAAACACTTCGGTAGGTTTGTGAAAAGCACTCCGCCCTTGTGATGCATAGTAGGGCATACCATTGATGGTGGCAGCATAGCCATCTCGAGGGGAGAAGGGGGGGGGGGGGGGGGGGGGGGGGTAGGTAATCTTATGAGGCTGGGCTGAGTGGACCTGGAGCTCTGCCAGCATGTCATCTTCGTCGATGTATGCAGAAGACCCTATAGGCTGCGTCATTGCCTCGTTGATGTGCGTCAAGACCTGATTCTGGTCGTCGATCTCGGACAGCACTTCACCGACGTCGTCCACCTTTCGGAGGAAGCAATGAAGTCAGAGCAGCTCCTACATCATGATACTATGTACGACCAGCAACACATACATGCATCAAAACAACAATACTGAAGCGGGTGTCCAACGATGGTGGACTGATTTGCCGATTAATTAGCAATGTTGATGCTTCAATATTGTGCCATGTCAAGGCTGTCATTGGCAGCTCAAGGGTTCAGCGCAAGGGTCTACTCTATATATAAGGTGTGCACCTTCTTCATTCAGTCATGATTTCACGGCAACTTTCTTGGAAAATAGACAATATCAAGCTCGGTCTTTGGACAACTTGTTCAGGTACATATGGTTGTACCTTATACTCCCGAAGCACTTGTTGCGAGACGCTTGCTGCATCTCCCAGAACGCTGACAGTGATCCCCCACACATGATACGTTTGCAGCATGACTTGCTGCTCCTGAATTCGGCAAAGACTGTTTTCGGTGGCTGTCATCTGATTTTCGAGAAGCTTTCGCTTTTTCAGCGACTGAAGAGCAGCTGCGCACAGTTGCACAGGCGACAAGCATTTATCTTCATGGACAAGTAGACTTGTCGATGTCGAAACGATGGTCCTTATTAAAATATAGATTCAGCACTCAAGCTAGATGTATGTTTTGAATTAGTAGTTTGGATGCTATCCAGTGTATGCACCATGCATAATTGGCTTAGCACGATCCTAGCCATTGCTTAGCCGTGTGTGTGGGTGATAATACAATTTTGTACTTCCTTTTTGGCGGTCACCCATTTTTGGTGTTGACCGACCCTAGATTGGCCCTTGAGGCCAGATGTGGGTAATAATTTTCTCTCTCTCTCGATATCATTAGTCTCAAACAGAAGTTCTGTGCATGCTAAAACAGTCGAATTATGCCATTCTGACTCGTTGTATGGTCAATCAGCGTTGTCGCTATATTCTTTCGCAGCTCTCTTCGAAAGGATAGAGAAAATCAGTTCATTCCAGTCTCCTCTTGCAGAAGAAATTGCCCCTGACACGAACTTCCGAGTTCTGTCACCTTGCAGGTACCCTACGGTACTATCGGTATGTTCCTTAGATCCATGCAGTACTATATGTTTACGCAGCTGCATTTCGCAGTACGCAGTGTGCTGGAACTACAAGTTACCGTATATAACAACAGTGATCGGGCAGTGATCCGGTGAAACTCCTTGATCATGAAGAAAGCTCTATGATTTTGCGCAAGTGTTAGCTTATGACGTGTACACAGATGTACATCACAGATGTCATCGAAACTCACCCCTTTTGTCGCTCATGGTCTTCCTGGTTTTGAATTGTGACATCCTTATTTTAGACAAGTCGGTCTGCTGTAAGATCTTCTTTTCAAGCAAAACTTGCTTTTGCAGCAGCAACTCTTCGGCCTGCACGTCTCATTCTGACTCTTCAGCACATTGTAGTTCAAATAATACAATCTCAGTTAGAGTGTCTCAAGCTTGATTCAAGTACGAAATGATGGTAAACCCTCCGTAAAGCAGCAGCTAGCATGCTACAGCAGTGAAGTACTTCTCATAAAAAGCTTTTCATGAGCTGATCAGCTGGCTTCGTGTTACACATTACTTCGTCTAGGTAGATATATCGCACAACGCAAGGGTGTTGGTTCCCAGAAAATGCTTGCACTTGATGGCGTGCATGATACACGCGGGTGTTTATGATTAGTACGTACTGGCTATGCATGGCCATATGGCCATGGCAGGTCGTAACCATATGCATGCATGTACACCACATAGTGCTCGTGACGCGTCACAGGTCGACCAATGCATATATATGCACAGGAACGCTGTCATTGAATGCTGGTCGCACAGTACAATGCGGACCACAGACACATAGATTGGTTCGTGATGATGAGCTCACGTCTTCTAGTTGTCGAAGCACTTCAATCAACCTAGTTTCCGAAGCCTGTCGTCCGGAGTCTTTGCGCATGCGTAATCGCTTCCCGTAGCCACGGTCAAAAAATTGGCGAAACATTGTTCAAGCTTGGCGCCGAGGCAGAGCCCAATGGTTGCAACTTAGGCCTCCTCAACTGATCTGCGACAAGCCCAATTCAGATGAATTCATGTTAGCAATTGCACCTGCAAGTCCTCGCGAGTATCGACCAATTCTAGTATATTGCATGCTTGGGATTAACCGTCATCGCTTGAAGTGCAAGCTCAATCACTTTAGTTTAGCCAGCTCCAATCAGATCTGATCCGTCTAGACCCCCAGCTGCAGGCGCTTGCCTAGGCCCGGGCCCGGGCCCGCATGCATATGCACGCAGGTCGCGACGATCGTCTTCGGCACTAGCACTGGTACCAGCACTAGAGCTGGAAACCTCCTAGCACACATTCGCACCTTACAATCGAGCTAAACTTAGAAAAGCAGCTTCCGGACCCTTGATTATGCCCGACCAAATTCAATGGCCGTAGTCCTCATATGCACAGTAATGATATAAGGCGCCGCGGCGCGAGATCGTAGAACGAGCTCTCGAGCTCGATCGAGCGCAGCTGAATCTTGAAAAGGCGCTGATCGCAAACGTTTGATGTTCCGCGGCTAATGCTCCCTTTTTGCGCGAACATTAAGCGGAACCTCACATGGAATGTTCATGCAGGCCTACGTATACTTCAATATTCGTGCGATGCCGGTTTGTGTAAAGTAACCACTCGGCGCCGGCAATCTGCGATCGACCAGTACTTTGCAAGTAATGCTTGTCGGAGCTCTTTGTAAATGCTTGTGTTCAGGATGTTTCATCAAAAGAGGCAAGCGCCGAGCACTCCGAGCATTGCCGTGGGTTTTGGATAACGTGCAACGCTACAACTATTGGGTACGGGCCCATGACTAATCACATGTTAGTCATCTGCCATTGGCTTCTCGGGCCCTTTGCCCACGCGATCACGAAATACAAGGACCAGTTGCGAATGCACAATCATCCATGAAGAGAGTCCTCTAGCGCTGCTGCAAATAGATCTGTAAATGTAGCGTATGCCTTACAAGGAGACCTTAGAAAATCTTGAACACCACTGCTCACTGGTATATATATCTTGAATATTTTGAAGTGTCAAGCACTCAGCAACGGAGGAAGCGCTTTCATTCGCTTCTTTTGCAAGCTTCTTATCAAGATGCAGAAATGATAGGAGACCAGCACGCCACATGCATGTGCGCAGGCCAATGCCAACTACAAGAAGATGTGTACAATAGAAGAAATCTAGCTGGTCTTACGACATAAGGCAGTGTCGTTTTTGCGTACAGGCGAGGATTCGAATGCCTGCACGCAAAAGAGTCTGCAGAGCTGCGATGCCAGGGGGAAGTAAGCTGTTCATGACTCAAGCGAAGTGATACTAATGCATATTTCCTTCAGCATACATAGTGCTGCCAGAATGATTCCTGGTCAAAGCCACCTCTCGCAAGCTTGGATGAATTATGATGATGCTTGAGCTCGAACAGTGCGGGTGTGCACATGTATACCGCACAGCGTGCAGGATCGGCCACTGTCTTGCAGCCCGAGCAGTGCATTTTGCTCGCATCTGCTTTAAAAGCCGCAGCCATACATACACGTACTGGTGATTGCCAGATTGACTAGCTAATTACTCAACAGGGGCACCAACTCAGTGCTTTGACCCGAGCGTCTTGTCGTAAGAGTGTAAGCATCAACGCTTCACGAGTGACAAATAGCAGGTGGCCAGCTTCGATATGAAGACGTCAACATCCGCCTTTGTAGTGCCCTGCATGAGGCATTGCTTGTTAAGGAGAATGCGAGGTGCTATGTGATCACGAGCTAGAAACACTTGACTCTCATAATAACCTCTGTGTGCATAACAGGAAGTCTTTGTTTCGATCGATCAAAAGAAGCACACAAACACAGTGGTCAAGGAAAGGTCATGAGTGCCACCATATGCAAGATTGGAGGAGGAATGATGATGTCACCAGGGCAGCCGCTGCAGTCAGATAAGGATGTGGGTACCTGCCAAGCAACTAAAATAAAGCTCTCTACAGTCAGTTGTTGACATGCATTGGACGCATCACGGTGGGAGCACTTGATGAAGATAAGGTCAATGGTGGCAGAGGACGATTGGCGGCATGTCACCTGTCGCAGTGTGCGCCATAGCCCTCGAAAGTGTACCCTGCGACAGTCTGTACTTTGCCTGGTACAACCACTCGTGCCCCAGACACCGACCTGCACAATGGGTGCCGACGTCTTCCTCCCACAATCACGTATCTTGACACAATCAGGTGTCCGCCATGATCTCGGCATGACAGCGGTCAGCTGGCCACATACGGATCGCTCATTGCTTTGGGTATGCGTGTTGGAAGAAATGATGACGTAAGGTGAGTCACCGGGTGTACAACATGGAGCCGAGGTACGTGGGGCTGTTCTCTGCTTTGGCCGCTGTGGCTGCGGTCTGTGCTTCGGCATCTATGTTATCGGCAGGCAGCGGCAAGAGCTTCGTCAGGGTGAGCCCGAGGGAGATCGGGTTGTGTGGTGTATGCAGCACCCTTTCGCCTGTGACGACACACTCGGCTTGCAGCCCGAGCATCAGCTATAAGGCATCACATTATTAATTATGTCATGTGATTCACCAGCCGAACACACTCTTTTCATCTTCGAGCTCCGGCCACACCAATCATAGGCTTCCTTGTGGCAATGAGTGTGAAGCTGTCACTAAAAGGAGTCTGAACAGTCACGGAAAGGAGTCTGAATAAGTCATCGAAACGACTGTGTGAACCAGCCACCAGTAGGAGTAGCTGGCTGAAGTGCCGCATCTCCCAGAAGGGTCCATGAAACGAATAGCTATTGCAACGATATATTGTGTGCGTAGTGGCTTTTGCACAGATTAAAGCAGAACTAGCTGAGAGACTTGTTGATCGGCGACTGACCTTGTTGATCTGCGAAATGTTGCAATTCCTGCCTGAGATACGGATACAAAGTCTCGCGGCGCTCCAGCTGGGCCGTCCAGCCTGCATGGCAGAGCGGACCCTCACAGCATCAAGGCACTGAAATCACTTTGCTTTCAACCATGCTGCTCATTCAGTAATGACATCCGAAGGGGAAGGCAGTGGTGCGTGGGAAAGGTATCCTCAGGAGGGGTAGTCTCGTTGGCCGCACACCGTCAGCGCCCCAATGCAAAAGAGTCATCACAAGATCCAAAGCTGCAGTCACGGAGGCTCGACCAGGATAGACCGCTGTTGACTCGTCGACCTGAGCAGCAGGGTGAGTGCTCAGAGGCTTGGCTGATGGATCTCTGACACAAACGGACACACACACACACACACACACACACACACACACACACACACACGCTTTGACTATGTACTCCGAAATTTAGTACGAGCGCAGGTGTACGTCCACCAATGACAAATGACCACGACAGCACAGCTTCCCAGCTGCTCGTATTGAGCGTCGTGGTATGGCATAGCTGGCACGGGTCATGGGGGTGTGCACACACCAGTTTGCTGTTACTGGCTGGAGCGGCAATGATGGCTCCGCCGACGGGTACCATGAAGTTCTTGTCTGTGGACTGGATGAAGACATCCACTCGGCCACGACGACAAGCAGCCGTCACAAGGGCACACAACTGAGAGGACTGCACCCCGTACGCGTTGTTGATGATGTGGGCGATACCTCTGCCATCACAGAGCTTTGCCTGTGGAATATAAGCAAGGTCCACTTCACGGCATTCAGCTTGTTTTCACGATTTGAAAGAGTCGCCGAGTGATCGGAGCAATCCAGTGTGCGAGATACGCAAAAGAGCACAAAGGCTTGCATGAGGACGAGCAAATCTAGGCAGCATTAGTGTAAAGTCTAGCAGCCTCTTAACAATTTGTTTGCTGCCAAGGTTTGTGTCAGTGCATGGGATTGTTCACCACTTCCACGATACTGTCTGCGCCACGTGGTGCGAAGCAGGATGCCGTTGTCAGCACACAAGCAACGTTGGAGGCCCCCAAGCGCTCTATGGTTTGCTGAATCTCACTCAAGTCCGTCCGTAGTTCATCGCCTTCCAGCAAATTTCCCACAGGAACAGCCTCGAATCCAGCTGTCACGATTGCCTTCAGGCAAGTTTTCTGATCGATACGGGGCCAAATGACGAACCTGTAGTCAAGCAACTCACTCATCTGCTCAGATTGAGCTTGTACACCTTATCTCATTTAAATCACGCCTTTCGCATGCCCTGTCAGGCTGTCTGACACGGATCTGGGATCGTATGCCAGAGCCAAGGCTTTAAAGGCTTTAAAGGCTGGAGTCATGCTTGGCGCTTCTCAAGCACTTGATTCGCGGCTATGAGCAACAAAGGATGGTCAGCCTTCAGATTATCACTTCAATCAACCGGCATCACATCCACACCTGGCCATAGGATTTTTGAGCTGAGAGCGAAGCGCGAGCAGCGTCAGCGTTATTGCCATTCCCGTTGCCAGTGGCACGACGGCTACAGAGCCCAGCTCAGTAAGCCCTGCCAATCGCAGTGCGTCTGCCGCTAGGAGGTTGGCCAGCTTGGCAATGAGGGATGACCCCGCTGCCTGTTGTTTCACATGAGTAGGCAGTGACCCTCGACGCATCGTTGCAGCCATTGCAAACGGGTAACTAAAGCTCGCATTGTATATGTGACAGCATTCAACCCGTCGCTACCAAGAGCACATAATGAGCCCTCATTACGAAGTACTGATGTTCAACACGAGATATGAAGATAAGACTTTACAAACGTGGATCGCATAATCGCAACAACAAATCTTGAAGAATACTTTAGTTGAAGGTTCAGAAGAGAATCTTGCGTGATGTCTGAGAAGTGACGGGCGACCCACCCGATGGGTAGCACCTTGGGCTGAGGCGCCGCAATATCTCCTGAGCGTCCTATGCCATGAGCAAGGCGATATTGCCGTCGGGCAACCAGAGGGCTTGCAATGCGTGCCTCCCTTTCTCCCACACCAGCGGCTTCCAAAAAGTTGTTGGAGTCCATCGATGCCAAGTCCTACGACCAAAGTGCCTCTACTAGGAGTATGCATGTGGGGGAAATATCGGGAAGATAAGAACCACGATGGACTGTGGGTGCTTGCCTGTATCAAAGACTCAATAACAGATTCATCCCAGCCTTGTTTCGGCAGACGACGCTCAGAAAGCAAAGACGTGATCAGCTTCTGTCGCTTTATCAGCGCTGCTGTGCCTTGCTGGGCATAGTTGCCAGGTATCAGTGTTTTGAGGACCCCCGATCCATGCTTAGGGTCCATAGAATTATGGAGATCTTGCAACTGAAAACATCTCAGCTGCCTTCACCAGCTTCTCCACTCATCAAGTAAGCAACTGACAAGTTTACATTTGCCCTATTCTGTAGTAGCGCATGCTGCTGGAAGCTGGCTTTGCCAGCTGTCAGCACGTGCCCGGGACCATCGCTACTTGACTAACTTCTTCAGGGGCCATATACCAGTGCGAATATAGCAGAAATCAGAACCACTTGTTGTTGCACAGGGCGTAGCGTTAGTATTAGTGGTACAAATCATTGCATATTTAAAGAATTTGATTAAAGCGCTGATCACCGTGAGATTGGGCTCTGAATTTGAATGACCAGCAATCGCCAGTAATCTTCACATAGTTGTATACTTGTGAACTTGTACTTCACATCATGCATGCACACCAATATTTAACCGTCTCAACTCCTTTGCGATTCATCAGCAGCAATGAAGACTGCATCAAAATTTACCGAGCATTGCAGCAGCAGACGCCGATGAGAGACGGGAGAGGTTCTTCCGTGTAGCTTGAAGACCCTAGTACTACACTGTGGACAAAAATATTCAAATCACATCAGCAGCGTAGGAGAGTAGGATTCCCTGTCCTGTGCTAGTCTTGCCATAACGCAGCTGGTGCCGTGACCTCGGTGATGAGCATCAGCACCGATGAAGACCACAAGCGATACATGCGCGTTGCGCTCCAGCAGGTATTGCAGCACCATCTAGAGGATGCAGCTTGTTAGTCATCAGTTTACCTAATCCCTGCCTGCAGCTATACTTGAAGTAGGCTTCATGCCATTGATACATCCAACTTCTGCAGGCTCAGCTTGCTTTGGAGCGCTTAGAAATACCTATTGGGTGCGTCGTGAACGACACATTCTCATTAAACATTTTGATTCGATGTCAGCAGGTGCTTTTCA
>JAULKR010071659.1:0-10789 GCA_032356305.1 Prasiola linearis | reverse complement strand
CCAGGCGCAAAGTATATACTTCTACTTGTTGCCGGTGTTCTGGTTTCTAGGCCTTGAGCAATTCGGTTTCGTTCTGGTAACCTTCGCGCTTTTCAAAATGCAGTTGCGAACGAGCGAGATGAACCTCGGTTGGTACATAAACCGAACTTACCCGTTATTTCTTTTCTTCGTGGTATTTATGATTTCTTCGGTATCTATAATTTCTATGGAGAGAGGGGCGTCATATTTGAAGGATGCCGGATTGTACTTGTCTGGCTATTTTTTGATGGGGGCGATATGCATAGATATCGTGCGTTGCGGACGAGTGGACAAGTTGACGAAGGGGATTTGTTTTTTAACTTCGGTGGTGGTTCTTTTTGGTGCCAGTTATTTTCTGTTCGGTGACTGGTCATTCCGCACCCCCTTTGGGTACCTGCTTCCTGGTTTTCTGAGAAACACTCAGCTGGGAGAGGCAGTATCTGTAAAGACCGTTGGGAGGTCGCTATACTTCTTCGGCCTAGATGCGAGGCTCAGTAGCATATATGTATCTTCCGCGCAGCTGGCACTTGGCTTGACCATGTTGCTGCCATTGGTGATTTCGTTTGCGATTTCCTGTCGAGGGTGGGTGCGTTTTGTCTCGGTAGTTCTCGTTCCGGCAATCATTGTCATGATCGTGCTGTCGCAGGGAAGAACCGCGATCGTGGTATGCCTGTTTCTGCTCTTGCTGTATCCGTTACTGAGTTATGTTTTTGTAAACAAAAAGCTCGGGGTGGATGTCATCCTTGCCTTGCTGGTCATCATAGTGTTTTCTATTATTGCGGCCCTTGCGTTCAGGTGGCATGTAGTCACTGAGGTATTTGACACCTATTTTTTGAGCACGCGGGGTAACAGCGCAGAGCATCGGATGTTCGTGTACACCGAAACGCTGATCTCGATCAGGGATGCGGGGGTCTGGAACCTGTTCTTCGGCTTCGGAACTCAACGGGACTTCGCAGACAGTCCAGTACCGCTGGGTTCGCACTCGTACTACTTGGGCGTGGCGTACAAACAGGGAATCATCGGTTTTGCCTTGCTGATGTTCTTTCTAACCTGGCTTTTAAAAGAGGCAATTGTCGCCGCATACAATGCCAAGAATATAAACCTGTGTCGGGTGCTGGTAGGAGTCTTGTTGTCGTACGTTGGATTTTTGGCCTCCGTAGCCGCCATAGAGCCGATAGTCGATGCTACTAATTGGCACCTTTTTTCCGCGATAATGGCGGTTCCGCTCGCGTTCAACTCTTTGAATGGTATCCGTCGCGTTAGCTTAAAGCGCCGAAGAAAAAAATGAAGTCATGAGAAGTGCCGGGTATATATATCCGCTGGATTTGGTTCGGTTTTTTTCAGCGATCATCGTCATGCTTTTTCACTTGAGCTACTCGGTATGGGCCTCCGGTTCCAGCTCGGCTAGCCAGTTCATACACGCTGAATACAGGTACGAGCTGCTGGGATCTGTCTTCTCGTTCGGATGGGTTGGCGTCGAGGTGTTCTTTGTTCTGTCGGGGTTGGTGATTGCCAGATCCTGCGCGCACGCATCGATATTCGGCTTTATCAGGTCGAGGGTTCTTAGGTTATACCCGGCTGTCTGGGTATGCGCCTCTATTACATTTCTGGCCGTATCGTTGTCGGGTGGTTTCGACGGCGGAGGAGGCATGGAGCGATACCTTCGCTCTCTCGTGCTATTTCCTCTTCATCCGTGGATCGATCCTGTCTACTGGACGCTCCCAGTCGAACTGTCTTTCTACTGTCTGGTGCTCGGGCTTATATGCCTCGGCCGCCAGTCCTCGCTGCACACACTGGCCTTTTCACTCGTGACGGTTTCGCTCTTGTGGAATTTTCTGGTACTTGGTCAATGGTTGGAGGTTGTTCCGAATTATGATATTCCACTGCAGATTTCAAGGATTCTGATGCTGGATTTTGGCTGCTTTTTCGGCTTGGGAATTCTGCTGGCTATGAGGTCCGATGAATGGAGCATCGAGATGCGTTGGGGAAGCGGCATCAGCCTGCTTGCTTGCGGCTTGGAAATCTTCAATCACTCCGTCAAGGTTTCCTCCGTCATCAGTGAGAATAGTATGTCGAATGTCTTATCGGTCTTCATGGTGTCAGGTCTGGTCTGGATCGTCTGTATCGCCATCGTTTCGATGTCGGAGGTGATCAACGGCATGAAATTCGCGCAGAAATATCTGTGCAACGATTACGTTAGATGTTTGGGGCTCATGACGTTTCCTGTCTATTTGCTGCACTTCACACTTGGTAGCATCACGATATCGTGGCTTGTCGTCGCATGGGAATTTAACGCCGTAGTGGCATTCTGGCTCACCATTTCATTTATCTTGCTACTTTCCTTGCTAGTCTGTCGTTCAGCTGAGCCTGTCGTGAGGCGCTTGCTGTCTGTGCCATTCCGGTTCATCGAGTCCCGTGACTGACATGGGTGGTTCCTTCTCTTCGTGGACGCTTTCGGCAAAGAAAATAGTTGACAATAAGATAATAAAAAAAACTGATAATTTTCTAGAGAGTCGCTTGGAAGGGATCCGCCGGGATAAGATTCTACGGGGGGCGAAACAAGTGAGCCGATGACAATCGATGCCAAAGGGTCTAAGTGCGAGTTTGTTATCGATTTTCCCCAGTCCATATTGGTTGTCGGCCACCGCCACGGTGCGCGACTTTTCCAGCGGTACGGCGAGGAAGGCTTGGGTGGGGTTCGACACGGCGAAGGTGGGCCTTTTAGAGGGATGAACACGATCGCCATGCCATCCATCCGAATCAGCCTATGCAGAATAAGTCGCTTGGGCTGAGGGTGTAATCCCCCGGCTTGCTTCACCAGCCAAATCAACCATTTGAAGAACGATAGCCGATAGCCTTGAGAACAGCGGCGGTTCTCAGTAGGCGTTCTTGTCGTTTAGCAGCGTTGCCGCGGTCTTGAGCAGAATCGAGAAGTCTAGGCCGATGGACCAGTTGGCGATGTAGAACCGATCGAGTTCTACCCGGCGCTGCATCGCCTCGACCGTGCTGGTCTCACCGCGACAACCGCTCACCTGGGCAAGACCGGTGATCCCCGGCTTGATGGTATGGCGAGTCATGTAGCCGCCGATCTGCTTACGATAGAGCTCGTTGTGCGCAACGGCGTGCGGGCGTGGCCCGACGAGCGACATCTCTCCCATTAGCACATTCAGCAGCTGAGGGAGTTCGTCCAGCGATGTCTTTCTGAGAAATCCGCCCACCTTCGTGACACGCTTGTCCCCACGTACCGCCTGGGTCACCGAGTCGCTGTTATTGACCATCGAACGGAACTTAAGCACCTTAATCTCACGCCCATCCATGCCATACCGACGTTGCGAGAAGAGCACCGGACCACGCGAGTCCAGTTTGATGGCTGCTGCGATGACGCACAATAACGGCAAGGCAAGCACAACCAGAATGGCCGAGGACACCCGGTCGAGAACCTCCTTGATCAGCATGCCGGAACCGCTGACCTGATTGTTAGAAATGTCCAGCAAGGGGATGTCGAGAACGGAATCCAACCTACAATTGTACATAAAGAGCTGGTTGTAATCCGGTACAACACTGATGCGAGCAGTTGTGTCCGACAGAGACGAAACCACCTCTACGATCCGCTTGTGCGAGGATAGGGGAATTGCCAACCACACGTAGTCGATACTGGCACTGCTGCCACGCCGTTCCTCGATGAACCCGTGTATGTCATCAAGCGTACCGCAGACGGGTACATTCTTGAGTGCTGACCGAGCGAAAGATGCGTTGTCGTCGAAATAGCCGACAACTTCAATACCCAGAGAAGGCTCGCTGGCAAGTTTCTTGGCAATCGATTGTCCGGTCAATCCCGCGCCGGCAATAATCAGCCTGCGTCGCCACTCGCCAGTCTTCTGCACCCTCGTCAACTGGTAGTGGATGATGACCCGGACCGCAGCTAATATTAGGAAGCACACACCTGCGCTGATGCCGAACCAGATGCGAGAGAAGGAGGCGCTGCTTTGGACCGTGAAGGCGCCGAACACGATCGCGATGGTGGTGAAGCTCACCGCTAGGAGAATCCGCGAGATCGTGTTGACGATGCGGGTACCGCGCCACTGCTCGTAGCTCCCGCAGAAAGTTAGGGAAAGCCGGCAGATCAGGGCGAAAAGAAGGGTGACCGCCAACTCAGATGGGTTAAACCTGATGTTGCCGAATCGAATAAGGTGCGCCACGATGAAGGCGAAAATTATAATAAACCAATCGAGAAGACGAAGCATATCGCCTCTGGCTTTAGTGTTTTCTATGAATGTTCCGTTGCCCATGATTTTATGCAAATTGCCTGCGTGAGTTTTCTGGGGCGGCTATCATGACTTTTCCTTTTGCATTACTGCTTGGAGTGGTTCCCTCATGGCTCTACCCAGTCTGGAATCGGTGCTGCTAAATATTATGGATGTAGATAGAAATTAATGTCGAATTAATTATAGACTTCAAGATGGTTCGCGCACAATCGTTACCGGTGTCGCGTCGACCTGTCCAATCTGCGACGTTCGGGTCTCTCCCGAATCGGTTGCCATCTTCCAGATCGCGTGAATGTTGGTCGTCGCGTAGCGTAATCCCAGTCGTGATGGTTCTTTCCAGAGACGGTGGGCCCATTCGAGACCGAGGCTTTGCATCCACGATGGCGCGCGGGAAACATCGCCGTTCAGGAACTGGTAAAGTCCGCCGCAGGTCTTTATCACTGATACCCCGCGCAAAGCTTCCCGGTGGCGAGTCGCCCAAGCTTCTTGTTTCGGTTTGCCGAGGCCGACCCACAGCACGTCGGTGCCGCTGTCGCGTATTTCTTGGCAAATAGCGGAGCTTTCCGTTTCATCAAAAAAACCGTTCTTTCGACCGGAGATGATCACACCCGGATAGCGCTCGACGATGTTCTGGCAGACTTTTTTATTCGCATTCTCCGTGCCGCCCATGATGAAAAACCGAAGTTTCTCGAATTCGGCTCTTTCTGCGACATCGTGAAAAAAATCAGTCGTGGCGATTCGATCCGGCAACGCACGAGCGCTCCCTAGTATTCGTGACCACATGACGATCGGCATTCCATCAGCGTGCACAACATCCGCCATATCGAAGACTGCGCGAAAACTGGCATCAGTCGCGTAAAGCGAAATAGTCTGTCCATTGGTGGAGAACACCAACAACGGCAATGCTCGTCTTTCATGCTGTCTGTTCCAGGAACAGGCGGCTGAAATATTATCTACAAGCTGTTCGCGGGTCACAGCTGAGGTATAAATACCTCCAATTTTCACTTGTTCCAGAGTCGTCAAGTCCATTGAGTGCATATTTCCCTGTCTATTGCGCCTATCTGTCGTTGTCAAGTTGCTCGATCATTCATAGCCACAAGGCGATATTGATGAGGTTGTCTTGGTGGCGTAGGGGCTCCGGCGGCGAATCGTTTTGGAACCTCAGTATCTCGTTGCACTCGCGTACCGCTGCCATGGCACCGGGCAAGGCGTGAAGTGAGTACGACTTTTTATCGGCAAGATTCTTGTGATAGTCGATGATGTCATCACGGTAGGCAGCGATATCGGCATAGGGAATGGTGCTTGCAAGCTGCGGGTTCTGCGCGAGCACCATTTTCATCACGCTGACTAAGTCAAAATCCAAGCAGTATGGATGCCCTTCGAGAAACGGATTTCGACTGGATAAGGCGTCCTTGCAAACGGTCAGCAGAGCAGCGGGGGCCAAGATCCTGTGATCGCTGGTCTCGTAGACCCAGTGCAAGTGAACGATGCCACCTATTTCCCCATAAAGCGGCAGGTGCCGGATGCGATACACTGCATTGAATGCTGCCTTCATCAGTCCGTTTCGGCCAAGCCGGAGGAGTCCAGTCTTGTCGGTGATCAGGTGCTCATCGATGCTGTTCACTACGTTGTCCCAAGTAGCACGATCGCAACGAGGGTCGCCAGCAAGCACCAAATTATAAAGAATTGCAAGTGTGCCGCCAATCCAGTGACTCGCTCGCCAAGGGTGGTAATTGAACTTCGTTGGCCAGACGGGCAACGCGGTCGAGTGATCCAAAAGTCGATCAACAGGAATGTTCAGCTCGCTGATCAAGCCCTTTTTTTGGAATCCCCACTGACACAGTAAATTGACGCCACCGAGCAGGTAGGCCATTTGGTGAACGTGCACGGTTTTCGATTCGAGGCAATCGTTCCAGCGAAATATTATGAGTTCCTCATGAAAACGGTTCACGCCAGCATCATCGATCAGGTCGCGCGCATCAAGCATCCATGCGCAATACAGGTAGTCGAGGATGCTGCATGTGTCGGGTCGGTCGCCGTTCCCCCCAGCCCAGTAGGCAGCTGTTGCCCGGTGATCGTACTGCAACCAGCGGCGGATGGAATCCTCCGCCTGCGCTTCAATGGGTAGGCAGATGTCGGTCATGATGTGGTCTCTCTGATGGGCTGCTTGAATGACGAATGCGAACCCAGCGGGTACTTGCCACGATGAAGATTCGTTGTGCGTCATAACCGAAAAGGACCGTGCAGCATTCTGTAATCGGTCGATAAAGCGTTCCTGATCCTACCTTCATGATCACTTCATTCCAAGCGCACGGTGCAGCCCCTTCATCAGGGGACGGGAGACGGGCTTCTCCAGCATTCCGGCCAGCACAATGATCGCCCGGCGCTTGGTGGGGTCGATGATGTTGTCACGCGCTATGGTGCGCGCTTCCTCGAATCCGCCCCAAGCAATCGAACGCAGGGCCACCTTGAAAAAGCGGTTCTGCAGTGCCGGGTCCGATGCCGAGATCATCTCCATGGGTCCGTTGGCCTCCAGTTCAGCCACCCGTCTGGCCTGCATCTCGGGCGGATCCTGCGCGATGCGCTGGCACAGGAGGAAGTAGCGGGCCTGGACGGCGAACTTGGTCGGGTTGAACGAGACACCGTCGGAACGGATGTAGCGGTCGTAGAGATTCTTCGGCACGGTACCGAGCCGTCCGACCTTGACCAGTCGCAACCACAGGTCGTAGTCCTGGTTGTTCTTGAAGGCTGGACGGTACCCGCCGACGGCATCGTACGAACTGCGCCGGAAGGTCACCTCGCCGTGCGAGTACACGTTGCCCTGCAGCAGGGCGTCGAAGTCCTTGCCCTCCGCGCTCGGTTGCCGGGGGCGGCGGGCCTGGTTGGAGGCCACCACGTTGGTATACCAGCACCCTACGGCCGTCAGATCCGGTTCGTCGTCCAGACGCGCCAACTGTCGTTCCAGGCGGGTCGGGGCGGACAGGTCTCCAGAGCCCTGGACGGCCACGTACTCGCTCGATGTTGCGGCGATGGCGTCCACCATACCCTGCACGAAGCCCAGGTTTCGATCGTGCAGGCGCAGGGTCAGGCGCGAGTCGTCCAATGTTTCAGCGAGCGCCTTCAGGTGCTCTGCCGAACCGTCGGTCGACGCGTCGTCGAAGACCACGAGTTCCAGGTCCTCGTGCGTCTGCGAGAGAACGGATCGTATCGTCGATTCCAGGAACTCGCGCCTGTTGTAGTAACCCGTGATGACGGCGACTCGTGCCATTTGTTTTCTCTCGACGTGTTGAATGGGATGAAATGGTAGGTGCCCGTCATGCGGTGATCAGGAGCGGCGTGTGCGTGCGGCTTGCCGAGCCCGGGCGGATACCTGCGAGAGCAGACCGAGAACGTCCTGTCTCGTGACCAGCAACATGTCCCGAACGGTGACGCCATGGTGGCTCGTCACGTATCTCAGGAGCATGACCGAGATGCCGCATTGCACCAGCACGAGCACCGTGGCTCCGCCCGCCGCGCCGTACCGGGACACGGCAAAATAGCTGATCGCCACGTTGATGATGACCGCCGGTGCGTGTATTGCGGCACCCACGAGTGGCCTGCCGAACCCGGCGATTCCTTGATAAACGACCCGGTTGAAGGCGGCGAACGGCAACCCGAGTGCCAATATCCTGATAACTTCGACCGAGGCGTCGAACTCGGCGCCGAACAGCAGGGGCACCAGCAATGGCGTTAGCACGATGGTGACCAAGACGGTACCCGTCATGACGAAAACGAGCCAGCGTGTCAGTTCCGAAATTCGCCGCATCGCATCGCCGTGATCGGCGCTGCGGACACTGTGAGAGAACAGCACCAGGCCGAGAGCCGTGGCCGTTTCGAGGAATATCTCGTTCACGCGCAGCCCGAGGAAGAAGTACGCCGCATTGGCCGTGCTTTCGTGATGCGCGATCATGAAGACACTGACGCGCGTGTTCAGCATGATCAATCCGAGAGTCAGTGCGTACGGCCAGCCGCGCGACATCAGCTTTCGAAGGCATGCCAATCGGGAGATCGGGGCTTGCCGCTTGCCCGGTCCAACGATGGCGCCGTTCGCGAATGAACCGTTTCGCGTTGCCTGCCAAGTGCCTAGTAGTGCCGTCAACAGGTAGCCGATCGAGAATATCCAGATCAGGATCTCCACCGAGACCGTGCCGTTGGCCCAGAACAGCAGCGTTCCCGCCAGCAAGATCAGTCGCGGCAGCACCTCCGACACGTTGAAGTCCCGGATACGACCTTGGCCGAGGAACGTGCCCTGGCACAGGGCGATCAGGACAACGCCGGCCGTCGCCAGCAGGGCGGGTACCAGGTAGGTAGTGACCATGCCCGGCAGGCCGGAGGCGATCATCAGCAGGACGCCACCGGTGGCCAGCAGCGTGGCGAACGGCCAAGCGAGCAGCATCGATTCGAAGATCAGCTGTACGGGATGTTGACGCTGACCGAGCTCGTAGGCGCTCGACTGGCGTAGACCGAGATTGCCGGCGGCGGCGGCCACCAGCACGGCCGATGCGAACACGCCGAACACGCCCAGCGCTTCCGGTCCGAGCACTCTCGCCATCACAAGAAAGACGATGAGGTTGCTGGCTTTCAGGACCCCGCGCGAGACCAGCACGGAGACGACCTGCTTGAACAGCCCGGTCATTCGCCCGCAGAGTATGCCCGTGTACGATCGAGTACCCGCTCCGCCTGCTCGAGCGCCGAGACGTGCGCCATGCGGAAGCGGCCGTCCGGTGCGAGGTGGCGGACTTCGCAGTCCATCCAGAAGCCGGTCCGCTCGTGAACCGTCTCGCGAGCCCGGTGAATCAGTCCAAGCACGTCCGTCGACCGGGCCCCTCCAAGGTTCACGATGAAGTTGGCGTGAAGTGGCGATATCTGGGCCGCTCCGAGTCGTGTGCCCTTGAGCCCGACCTGTTCGATCGCCTTGCCGGGCGGGCCGACGATGGAGTACATGGCGGGATCGGACAGGAACACCGAGCCGCAGTTCGGTTGCTTGCGCGGAAACTTGGTCCGTCGCTCACGCAGGATCGACAACATCTCGCGGCGCAGCAGGGCCGGGTCGGCGGGCTCGTACCTGAAGCGCGCTTCCAGCACCGCGGCCTTGCGCCCCTGCAGGCTGGACGTCCGGTAGGCGAAACCGCATGCCTCCCGGTCGAGCACCTCGATGACACCGTCCTCGTTGACGATGGTGACGGATACCAGCTGGTCACCGATCCCCTTGCGCTGGCTGCCTCCGTTCATGCACACCAAGCCGCCAAGCCGACCGGGAATGCCGACCGCGTGCACGCAACCTGCCAGACCCCGAGCACTGACTCGGCGGACGAAATCCGGCACCCACAGTCCACCGCCGGCCACCACCTCGTTGTCCGGCAGGAACTCCAGCCGTGACAGCGCCCCGGTCAACCGGACGATCACGCCTCGGTAACCATCATCGTCGAACAGGATGTTCGAGCCGTCGCCGATGATCTGGCGAGGCAGCTCGAGCCGGTGCAGCTGCTCGAACAGTCGCGACACCTCTTCCACGCTCGTCGGTGTCGCCACGACATCGGCGGTCCCGCCGATCTGCCAGCGACCGATGCGGGCGAGCGGAACGTTCCGCTCGAGCGGAACATCTGGTGCGAGTTCGAGCAGCGAACGGTAGCGAGCGGGCAGGTCGCTCACTTGTCGATGTCGATCTCGATGCCGAGCAGTGACAACTTGCCCTGCAGGTCGTTGTAGCCGCGCAGCGCCATCTGGATGTCGTCGATGGTGGAGCGGCCATCGGCGCACAGTGCGGCGATGACGACCGCCATGGAGCCGCGCAGGTCGGTCGAGCTTGCTCGACCTGAGCTGAACACCGAATTGCCATGCGTGGTAATTTTCCCCGATTCGGCTTCCAGACTGTTCGGGCCGCACAGCTTCGCCAATTCGTCGACGAAAGCGATGCGTTCAGGGTACCGGTAGTCGTAGATGCGTGACTTGCCAGCCGCCTGCATGCCCAGCAGGACAAAGAACGGTTGCATGTCCGAAATGATGCCTGGGTAGGTGCCGCAGGCCAGCTCGAATGGCTGGATCGCGTCCCCCTTGATGGAGGTGCTGTCCACGAACACCGAATCCGATCCGGTCAACAGATCGATGCCCATCTTCTCGATATGGATGAAGGGGATCGCCATCGACTCGAACGGCACGCGGTCGATCCTGAGCGTGCCCTTCGACAATAGGGCGTAGACGATCCATGTCAGGGCCTCGATCCGATCCGGCATGACCGGCATGCGCGCCCCTTCCAACATGGCGACACCCTGCACGCGGATGGAACTGTTGCCGATGACATCGATGCGCGCGCCAATGAGTCGCAGGAACGCGATCAGATCACCGACCTCGGGCGTGATGTAGGCGTTGCGGATCTCGGTGTCACCGTTCGCGACGGCCGCGCACAGCAACGCGTTCTCGGTGCCGCCGGTGGTAGAGATGGGAAAATCTATCACCCCACCGC
This sequence comes from Prasiola linearis, assembly GCA_032356305.1. Lineage (NCBI taxonomy): Eukaryota > Viridiplantae > Chlorophyta > Trebouxiophyceae > Prasiolales > Prasiolaceae > Prasiola > Prasiola linearis. Next base: position 4 of record JAULKR010071659.1, on the reverse strand, counting down.
GAAA
>JAULKR010071437.1:0-11131 GCA_032356305.1 Prasiola linearis | reverse complement strand
GACCCGCGAGCGGACCGGCCTGCGACGTGCGGGCCTGGGCGTCCGAGCCCTCGGCTGTGAACGCATACTCAGACTGGCGGCGCAGGTCGATCTCGGCGCCGGTCTCGGCGTCGGTGAGCGTCAGCCGCCAGCCGTCCGGCACGTCCACGACGGGCCACCGCAGCACGTAGCCGCCGGTCTCGGCGACCGTCACCGCCAGCGGCACCTCGGCCCCGCCCTCCGGCACGGCCGCCACGTCCAGGCTCGTCCCGTCGGCGAGAGTGTAGAGCGACACGGGCCGCTCGACCAGGCCCGCCAGCTCGTAGGCGTCGAGCGCGTCGAGGCCGTCGGCAGCGCCCTCGGCGAACACGACCCACGCCGCATCGTCGGCGGCGGAGGCCTCGGCGGTCACGGTGAGCCGGAGCGCGACCGGGGCCGCCCGTCGGCCGACGAGGCCGGTGTCGCCGACGCGGGCGGCAGGCGGCGCCACCAGCGTCGGGCTCGGCCCGGTGGCCTGGACCCAGAAGCCCTGGAACGAGCCGAGCACCGAGCCCAGGTCACCGACGGCCGCCGACCGCGTGAGGTACCGGCCCTGCGCCGGGTCCCACACGTAGGCTGCGCCGGACACGTCCGTCCGCGTCAGCGCGTCGAGGCCGAGCCCGGCGTCGAACGGGTTGCCGACGAGGTTCCAGCCGTCGTCGGACGGCGACCCGGTGTCGGTGTAGCTCAGCGCGAAGTCGAACGGGGCTGGGGCGGCGCTGCCCGACGCGGTGAGCCGCTTGGGGAAACCGCCGTCGACCTCGGGCGTGGTCGGGTCGTCGTCGGCGAAGACGTAGACGAAGAGCCCCGCGCCCGCCGGGAGCGCGTCGCCCGCCGAGGGCGCCACGTAACCCGCGCTGAGGTCGCCCACGGCCGACTCGTCGTAGCGGTAGGCGTTGGCCGCGCCCGCCTCGGTGTCGGCGCCGGGGAAGCCCTGCGTCCAGACGGTCGAGAGCAGCCCGCCGACGGTCTCGGTCGTGGACGGGGCGCTGAGCATCCGCCAGCCCTCGGCGCCGGTCAGGAGCCCGCCGTCGGCGAAGCGCTCGAACGCGCCCAGGTCCAGGCCCGCGCCCTGCTGGCGGGCGCGGCCCGCGAGGTCGAGCGGGAGCGCCTCGGCGCGGTCGCCGTCGCCGTCGAGGTCGGCGGAGTCAGCGGGCAGAAGTGCCGGGTCACCAAAGTCGATGGCCGGGCTGCCGGCCCGGAGCGTGAGGTCGGCGGCGAGCAGCGGGTCGGCGTCGAGCACGTCCGAGCACGTCGGCGCAGGGGCGCCGCTCGCGGCGACGACGGCCGAGCAACCGCCTTGCAACACAGCGTGGCGGAACGTGGGCGTCGCGCCGGAGCCCAGGAGGTAGACCTGTCCACCACTGCCAGCCGTGTTGCCCCACAAGACCGCGTTCGAGAACACCGGGCTCGACGTGCCGTCGATGCCGTTGGCATAGACCGCGCCGCCGTTCGTCGCCGAGTTCTGCGCGAGCGTGACGCTGGTAAACACGGGGCTCGACTGGCTGCCGTTGCCGCCGTCGCCGCCGGCGTAGACCGCGCCGCCGTTCGTCGCGGAGTTCTGCGCGAACGTAGCATTCGCGAACACGGGGCTCGACGTGCCCTGGAAACCGAAGGCGAAGACGGCGCCGCCGCCGAAGCCAGCCGAGTTCTGCACGAAGGTGGCGTTCGTGAACACGGGGCTCGACGTACCATTCCGGCCTGCGGCGTAAAACGCGCCGCCCAAGTCGGCCGCCGCGTTCTGCCTGAACTCGACGCGGGTGAGCGCCGGGCTGCACGTCTTGCCGAACCTCCCGTCGCAGAAGAGCCCGCCGCCGTTCCCCGCCGGGGAGCCGCCCGACCCGGTGGCGTTGGCGGCGCCGCCGGTGATGGTGAGCCCGTCGAGGAGCGTGTAGCCGGGCTCGCCGGGCGTGGCGGTGATGGCCGGGCTGCCGGTCATCCGCACGACGGAGTAGCTGTTGTTGGCTGCGGTGCCGTCGCCCTGGATCTCGCCCGAGAGCACGGTGTCGGTCACGCCGTCGCCGGGCGTCTGGTCCCGAGTCGCCCCGCCTCGGGCGTAGCCGCCCACGACCTGGACGCCCGACGGCACGACGAAGCTGGCGTTCCGGTCGCCGGTCGCTGACGGCGTGTAGGTGCCCTCGGCCACGCGGACGACCTCGCCCGCCTCGGCGACGGCCAGCGCCTCGGCGAGCGTCGGGAACGCCGTCGCCCAGCTCCGCCCGTCGCCGCCTGCGGCTGCGCCAGCGTCCACGAAGCACACGCCGCCGCACGCGGAGTCGGTCCGCTCGAACGCGCCCGCGTCGACGGTGCCGTCCAGCACGCGCAGGCCGCGCGCGAGGTCGACCGGCAGCGTCTCCAACGTGTTGCCGTCACTGTCGAGGTCGTACGAGTCGGGCGGCAGAAATGCCGTGTCGCCCAGGTTCATGGCCGGGCTGCCGGACAAGAGCGTGAGGTCGGCGGCGAGCAGCGGGTCGGCGTCGGTCACGTCGGAGCACGCCGCGTTCGTGGGGCACCCGCCCTCCACGACGGCGTGCTCGAACCGCCCGCCGCGTGCGAGCGCCACGCCCTCGGGCGCCGTGTTGCCCCACAGGATGGCGTTGCGGAACAGCGGGCTCGCCGTGCCCGACTGGTCGCTGAGACCGACGGCGCCGCCGCGCACCGAGGCCGCGTTGCCGGCGAACGTCGCGTTCGTGAACACCGGGTTCGACTGCCCGAACGCGCCGTCGGCGAAGACGGCGCCGCCGAGCCGCGCGGTGTTGCCGGTGAACACCGCGTTTGTGAACACGGGGCTCGACTGCCCCGAGCCGCCTGCGGTGTAGACGGCGCCGCCCTCCTGGGTCGCCGCGTTGCCCGAGAACGTCACGTTCGTGAACGCCGGGTCCGAGTCGCCGCTGAACGTCCCGTTCGTGAAGACGGCGCCGCCCTCGATCGCGCGGTTGCCGACGAAAGCGACGTCGACGAGCGCCGGGCTGCACGTTTTGTCGAACGTACCGTCGCAGTAGAGCCCGCCGCCGCCGTAGCGGGCCGGGTCGGGGCCGCTGAGGTCGGCGTTGCCGCCGGTGATGGTCAAGCCCGAGAGGAGCGTGTAGTCGGGCTCGCCGGGCGTGGCGGTGGCGGCGGGGTCGCCCACCACGCGCACCACGGAGTAGACGTTGTTGGCCGGGTTGCCGTCGCCCTGGATCTCGCCCGAGAGCACGGTGTCGAACAGGCCGTCGTTCGGCGTGGGGTCGTAGGCGACGCCGCCGGGGGCGAAGCCGCCGACGAGTTGGACCCCGGCCGGGACGACGAAGCTGGCGTCGCGGTCGACGCCCGGCGTGTAGGTGCCCTGGGCGATGCGGATGTCGTCGCCGGGGTTAGCGAGCGCGAGCGCCTCGCCCAGCGTCCGGAACGCGGTCCCCCACGACTGGCCGTCGCCCGAGGCGGGGCGGCTCGCGTCGACGTAGCGGGTGACGGGCGGCGGGAAGAAGCGCTCGTAGATGCCCAGGTCGACCTGGCCTCGGGAGACCCGAACGCTCCCGGCATAGTCGAGCGGGAGCCGCTCCGACGTGTCGCCGTCGCCGTCGAGGTCGGAGGTGTCTGCGGGCAGGAGCGCCGCGTCACCAGCGTCGATGGCGGGGGAGCCGTCCTGGGGTCGGTACGCACTGTCGAAGAGGGGGTCGGCGCTCGTCACGTCCGCGCACGTCGCGCCGGGCGGGCAGCCGCCCTGGACGATCGCGTGGTCGAACGACGGGGTGGCGCGCGAGTCGACCGATACCAGAGGCCCGCTGCCTGGGACCGCGTTCCACACGATCACGTTTTGGAACTCAGGGGCGCTCGCACCGGCTTCCCCACCGTCTGGGGAAATGAGGACAGCCCCTCCCGCTGTGCTCCCGTCGCGAAGGGTGTTGTCGGCGAAGGTCACGTTCGTGAACGTCGGGCTCGACGTGCCCCGCTCGAAGTCGACGAAGACCGCCCCTCCGCTGCCGCTCTGGTTCCCGTAGAACAGGACGTTGGCGAACGTGGGGCTCGATTCGCCCCCCACAGATCGGGTCGCGAGAGCCCCGCCGAACCCGCCCGAGGTGTTCAGCCGCTTGTTCAACGCGAAGGTCACGTTCGTGAACACCGGCTCCGCCCTCGCGCCAAAGGCTCCCGTACTGTTGACAGCCCCCCCGGACTGGCCTCTGTTGTCGAAGAACACCACGTACGTGAACACCGGACTCGACACGGCCGATCCACCGGCCCCCCTGTGGTAGACCGCGCCGCCGCTTCGTGCGATGTTCGCCTGGAAAAGCACGTTCGTGATCGCCGGGCTGCACGCGCCCCCCCCGAGGGCGTCGCAGTACAGCCCCCCGCCCTTGAATGTGTCGTCGAACCCCCCGAGGGCGGCGCCCGCAAAGATCGTGACCCCTTCGAGGAGCGTGTAGCCCGGGTCCGCCGGGTCGGACGTGATCGCGGGGTTGCCCTCGCTCCCGTCCATAAAGATGACGTGGTAGCTGTTGTCGACGGGGTCGCCGTTGCCCTGGATCTCGCCCGAGAGGATCGTGTCGGTCACGCCGTTGCTGGGCAGGAGGTCGCGCGAGGTGCCGCCGCTCGCGTAGCCGCCCAGCACCTGGACGCCCGCCGGGACGAGGAAGGTGGCGGTCCGGTCGCCGGTCGTCGTCGGCGTGTAGGTCCCCTCCGCTACGCGGATGATGTCGCCCGCGCCCGCGACGGCGAGCGCTTCGGTGAGCGTCTTGTAGGCCGTGTCCCACGAGGTGCCCGCGCCAGAGGCCGCCACCGAGCCGTCCACGTAGCGATCCACCGCCGCCGCCGAGCGGAACCGCGCGAGCGGCGCCGCCTCGGGCGTAGCGGAGACCGGGCTGCCGGGGAGGTCCTGCCACGCGATCGCCGTCGGCTCGCTCAGGGGGAGCGTGGAGACGTCGATCTCGCCCAGCGTCGCCGCGCGGGCGTCGCGGTCGAACTCCTGGGCGCCGGGCGCGGGCGCCAGCGCGGCGAGGGCGAGGGCGGCGAGGGTGAGGCGGAAGGCGGAGGACATGGGGATCGGGGTCGTCACGAGGTCGGGGTCGTTGGGGGCGGGGCCGTTGGGGGCGTCGCCGAGGCGGGCGGGGTCGCGGTCGTCGGCCGCTCGCGGCTCGGCGCGGCGCCCAGCTCGGAGGCCAGGATGGCGACCTCGAGGGCGGCGCGGTCGGTCGGAGCAGGGGTCGGTCGCGGGGCGGGCATGGAGTCGGGCGGGGGCCGTCCTGAAAGCACGCAAGCCGTGGGCGGCGGCGCTGGCCGATCTGTTGCACACAGGTCCGATCTGTTGCCCACACGTCGCACAGAGGCCCCAAACGCCCCACCATGCCCGCCTCGGCGTGCTCGTGGGAGGACCTGGGCTCGCGCCAGACCCGGCGCGCCCCGCCCCGCTGGCTGTGCCCGCTGGGCTCCCGAGGCGGGCGGGGTGGAGGTGCGACGTGGAGGCAAGAGATCGGACCCTGAGGCATGAGATCTCGCCGCCGGGCGTGCCGCGCGCACCTATGTTTTTGGCTCGCCCCGCTCCGCCGTCTGTGTCCCTGCCTCGAACCTCTGTCGGCGTCGCCCTGGCGGTCGTGCTCGTGGGCGCGGCGGTGTACGGAGCGCCCGCCCGTGACGCACGCGCCCAAGACGGCGCCGAGGTCCCGCGCGGGCGCGCGTTCGACGCGCCGATCCGGTTCCGGCACCTGGGCGTCGCCGAGGGCCTCCCCCACCCCGACGTCCACGCCATCCACCAGGACTCGCTCGGGTTCTTGTGGTTCGGCACCGAAGACGGGCTCGCCCGCTACGACGGCGCCGAGATGCGCGTCTACCGCCCGGTCCCGTTCGACACCACGAGCCTGGCGGGCACCTGGCCCGTCGCCATCACCGAGGCCGGAGGCGGCGACCTGTGGGTGCTCAACGAGAGCGGCCCGCTCAACCGCTACTCGCCCCATCGCGACGCCTTCACGACGGCACCCAGCGACAGCACCATCAGCGTCAACGCAGACCTGCTGATCGGCAGCGACGGAGCCCTCTGGATCGGGGGCCGGACGGGCGGGCTGTTCCGTCACGACCCCGTGCGCGGGACGACGGATCGCATCGAAGCGCCCGGCCTGGGCGACTACGTGAGCGCCCTGGTCGAGGACGGCGACGCGCTCTGGGTGGGCACACGCGACGCCGGGTTGGCTCGCCTCGACGGCGAGACCGCGACACCGGTCCGCCTGGGGCCGAGCCCCTTCGTCGGCGCGATGCTGCGCGGGCGCGACGGGCGGCTGTGGGTCGGGACCGATACCGGGCTCTGGGTCTCCGCCGACGGCGAGACGTTCGAGCCGGTCGCCAGCCTGGACGGTGCCGAGGTGTCGGCGCTCCTGGAAGATCCGGCGGGCGACGTGTGGATCGGGACCTCGGAGGGCCTGGTCCGCCTCGACCCGGCGACCGGGCGGGCCGTCCGCCACACCCATTCCGCTGGTGAGCCGTCCAGCATCGGCCAGGGCGAGGTCCGGGCGCTGTTTCTCGACCGCTCGGGCACGATGTGGGCGGCGACCGAGGCGGGCCTGAGCGCGTTCGCCTGGACGGCTCCTCGCTTCGAGCACATCGGGACCGGGCCGGATGGCGTGGGCGACCCCGGCGTCTGGTCTATCCTGTCCGCGAGCGACGGAACCCTCTGGGTCGGCACCGAGAGCGGGCTCGACGGGTTCGCGCCCGACGGGACCGTCCGCCGAGTCCGCTCCGACGGGACCGCCGCCACCATCGGTCCAGGCTGGGTGATGTCGATCTTCGAGGAGGCGAGCGGAACGTTGCTGGTGGGAACGCGCCGTCACCTGGGCGACCCTGGGTTTATGGTCCGGCTCGACCCGGAGACGGGCCGCGTTCTCCGGCGGTTCGACACGTCGGATGGCCTCCCCTCCGACAACCCGTGGGCGATTCGCCGCGACCGCCAGGGTCGGCTCTGGGTGCTGAGCGGCGGGACCGGCTGCCCCGCCCGGTTCGACGCCGAGGCGGGCACCTTCGAGACGTACTGCCTCGGCGCGGAGGACGTCGATCCGGTGGCCACGAAGTCGTTCGCCCAGGACGCCGAGGGGGGCCTGTGGTTCGGGACGTGGTGGGATGGTCTGGTTCGGCTGGACCCGGAGACGGGCGAGACCCGCCAGATCAGTCACGACCCCGCCGACCCGAACACGCCGCCAAACAACGTGATCTTGGAGATCGCGGAGGGGCCGGACGGCGCCCTGTGGCTGGCGACGTACGGAGCGGGGCTCAGCCGGTTCGACGTCCAGCAAGGCACCTTCCGCCACTATCACACCGCCAACAGCGCGCTCACGAACGACGTGGTCTACGCCGTCGAGTTCGACGACGCCGGGCACGTCTGGCTGAGCACGAACGACGGGCTGACGCGCTTCGACCCTCAAGCGGAGACGTTCGAGCGGTTCGGGCTGGAAGACGGCCTCCAGGACTTGGAGTTCAACGGCGTCGTGTCGCACCGAGGCCCGGACGGCACGCTGTACTTCGGCGGAATCAACGGGCTCAACCGCTTTCGGCCCGACGGGCTCCGTGCCGGTTCCGCACCGCCGATGCCCGTCGTGACGGCGGTGACGGTGGGCGGCGAGACGGTGCAACCGGGCGAGGGATCGGCGCTGGAGGTGGCCGCGCCCTACGCCGAGTCGGTCCGTCTCGGGGCACGCGAGCGCGAGGTCGCGTTCACGGTCGCCGCGCCCGGAGCCGCCGGGCAGGCCCGCTACCGCGTCCGCCTGGACGGCTACGACGACGCGTGGCACCCGCCCGGCCCCCAGCGCACCGCGACCTACACCAACCTCGACCCCGGCCGGTACACGTTCCGCGTCCAGGCCGCGACCGGCCCCAAGTGGAACGGGCCGGAGCGGACGCTGGCCGTCGTGGTGACGCCGCGCTGGTTCCAGACGTGGTGGCTGCGGCTGCTGGCGCTACTGGCGGTCGGCGGAGGCGTCGTGATGCTGGTTCGCACTCGGGCGCGGCGCGCACGCGAGCGCGAGATCGAGTTAGAGGCGACGGTCGTCGAGCGGACCGAGGACCTCCGCTTGAGGACGCTGGCGCTGGAGGCCGAGCAACTCACGACCGAGGCCCAGGCCGAGCGGCTCCGCGAAGTCGCGCGCCTGCGAACGCGCTTCTTCACGAACGTCAGCCACGAGTTCCGAACGCCGCTCACGCTGACCATCGGGCCGTTGGAAGACCTCGACGCCCAACCGCTCCCCGACGACGCGCGGCAGTCGGTCGACTTGGCGCTGCGCAACAGCCGACGCCTGCTTCACCTGACCAACCAACTCCTGGACGCGGCACGCCTGGAGGCGGGCGAGATGACGCTGCGGGTCCAGGACCTCGATCTTTCGATGCGCGTCCGGGCGACGGCCCTGTCGTTCACCGCGCTCGCCGAGCGCCGCCGGGTCGCGTTCGCCGTCGAGACGCCGCCGGAGCCGATAGCCGTCTGGGCCGACGACGACAAGCTGGACGCGATCCTGGTCAACCTGCTGTCCAACGCCTTCAAGTTCACGCCCCCAGGCGGGTCGGTCCGCGTGACGGTGACGCACGACGCCGACCAGGCGTGCGTCGAGGTGCGCGACAACGGGCCGGGCATCGCCACCGGCGACCTGCCCCACGTGTTCGACCGCTTCTACCGCGTCCAGGAGACCGCCGAGGCGGAGGGGACCGGCATCGGGCTGTCGCTGGCGCGCGACCTGGCCCAGCTGCACGGCGGCACGCTGTCGGTCGAGAGCGTCTCGGGCGTGGGCTCGCTGTTTACGTTGTCGCTGCCCCTCGGCCGCGACCACCTGGACGGCCACGAGATCATGGCGAGCGTGCCCGGTACGCCCGTCGCGCCGGACCTCCCGCCGGACCTCGCCCCGCCCGGCGACGAGCGGACGACGATCCTGGTCGCCGACGACAACGCCGACATCCGGGCCTACGTCCGCTCCCACCTTAGCCGCCAGTACCGCGTGCTCGACGCCGCCGACGGCGCCCAGGCGCTGGAGACGGCCCAGCGCGAGATCCCGGACTTGGTCGTGAGCGACGTCATGATGCCCGAGCTAGACGGTGTGGCCCTCGTTCGCGCGCTGCGCGCCGACCCCGAGACCGACTTTATCCCCATCATCTTGCTGACGGCCAAGGCCGAGGAAACCGACGTGCAGGCCGGGCTGGACGCGGGCGCCGACGACTACGTGGTCAAGCCCTTCAACGCCCAGACGTTGCAGGCCCGGATCGACAACCTGATCGCGTCGCGGCACCGCTTGCGCGCCCGGTTCGGCGGTGACACCCCAGACGCCATCCCAATGTCGGACGACGCTCCCGACGTGAGCCCGCTTGTGGCGAGCGCAACGGCCGCCATCAATGCCCGGATCGACGACGTCGACCTCACGGTCGAAGACCTCGCCGACGCGCTCGGGACGACGCGAAGCACGCTGCACCGTCGCCTCAAGGCCGACGCCGACATGACGCCGTCGGGTCTCATCCGCGAGGTCCGTGTCGAGCGCGGGCGCGAGCTACTTCGACAGGGGAGGGGCACGGTCAGCGAGGTGGCGTACGCGGTCGGGTTCCGGAGCGTGTCGCACTTTTCGCGGACGTACCGCCAGCAACATGGCGTCCCGCCGTCAGCCGACGCTGTGCCGACCGCGGATGCACGAAACTGACCCCCGGAGGGTCCACCATCGAGGGCGTAGGTGTCAGGAGGAAATGACCAGAAGGCGCCGGAGGGCTACAGCCCGATGCCCTTGCTCGCGTTATCATTGAAGAGTCGGCCCTCGCGGACGTACTCCGCGAGCACGGCGGCCGACTTGTGCCGGGTCTGCTTCTGGATGTCCCAGTCGGGCTTGCCAGCGCCCGCGGCGGTGGTCGCGAACCTCGCCCTCAGGCTATGCCCGGCGTAGAGCGCGGGGTCGAGCCCGGCCGACTCGGCGCGTTTTTTGACGACGTCGGCCACCGACCGCCCCGTGAGCGCCCGGTGCCCCAGCCGCCCCCACCGGTCGACCGACCGGAACACCGGCCCGGAGAGGGTTGCCTCTGGTCAGCGAGCGCCCCGCCCGCAGCCGAGAGGTACGAGCGGACGGCCCGGACGGGGCACGTCCCTGCCTGGTCCCCGTAGGCCACGCCGACGACCTGGCCGGCGCCTTGCTGGTCGCTCTTCGACCGCGGGATCAGCGGGCCGGAGCCCGTCCGGGGTGTACGAGAGGTGGGCGGCCTCGACGGCCGCGAGCTCGCTCCGCCTCAGCGCCGCCGCGAACCCCACGAGCAGCATCGCCTTGTCCCGCCGCGCCCGCAGCGCGCGGCCCGTGGCCTGCCGGCGCGCCGCGGTCTCGGGCGCGAGTTCGGCCGCGGTCCCCGCCAGCCGAGCGGCTTGATCGCACGCGGCCGCCATCGCGACGATGTCGGCGGCCAGCGCCGGGACCGGTCGTAATTGGGCAACCGTGGATACAGCTACGGTCAGCCGTCCGTCCGCGACGCCGTACGGTTGGGCCGACGGCCCATGGCCACTGCCGACCGTGACAACCGTCACCAGAGCCATGCCCAAACCGAGCCAGGTGCGGATTGTCCGGTTCTGTCGCGAGGAAACGACCACGTCGTGAAGGATGGGCAGGGCAGTAGGGCAGACCCTAATGGTATCGACAATCCATGTCTGCCGTCGCGGTTGCGGGGCGGCTGGAGCTCGTCGCCAGTACGACACCTCCGCGGCCGAGTGTCCACCACGCTCGGGAGCGAGAAACGCCACCTGTATTCGCAGCGCGCTGCGTTCGGGACCTGTGACGGACGGGCAACAGACTGGAGGAAAGCGAGGGCGCTTGGAACGTTCAAAGGCACAGGGGGAATGGCGGGCGGAGTGCGTGACGGGTGACCGCCGAATATGGAGTTCTGCTCACCCCACCCAGCCTATGCCCCACCTCGGCCCCCTCCGGAACCGACCGTTCGATAGCCTACTGCCGTCGACCTCGCGAGTGAGAATGTGTGGTAGGGTGCGGAGTCCGTCGCACGGGACTTCCGCTCGTCCGCTATGATGACATTTTGCACGTATCCCGAAGGTCTCCCTTCCTGCTCGGGCTCGCCGGCGGCGGCTACCTCTCGCACCGAGTGTCGGTCTGGATCTCGAGTCGCCGTCTAGGCACCGTCGACCTCGCGGCGC
>JAULKR010071326.1:0-11147 GCA_032356305.1 Prasiola linearis | reverse complement strand
GAGAGAGAGAGAGAGAGAGAGAGAGAGAGAGAGAGAGAGAGAGAGAGAGAGAGAGAGAGAGAGAGAGAGAGAGAGCGCGAGAGCGAGAGAGGGAAGTTGGGGAAAACTCGATGACGAAAACTCGATGATTTTGTGTACTTGTATGGCCGTAGATATAGTGCACGGCAGCTCATAGCAACTCACCAGCGCCGGGTAGAAATTACGGCGGATAGTGTTCTCCTTGAAATTTCACATTTCACAGATGCAGGTTACTTTGACACAATGCCCACTATAGAAAGAAGGCAGGGCACTTGGACGATGTTACTACATAGTGACCTCGTCATATGTGAATTTAGGCACCGCCGCGGCCGATGCATGATTCCAGCGATTACTTATCGCTCTGAAAAACAGCTCGATTGGAGTGTAAGGAGCAAGTGCACTGGGATATGTGACGAGCAACGTCATTTGGCATTTAGCAATCTCCAGCTTGGCATCGACGTACAGCCTGGCACAAATGCTAGCTTGTACGCGCCTATGCGGCATATGCTATGCCCACCGCATGCATGATGTAAGGTGAGCTACTTCGAAAGTCTCTCTGACAGAACGTTGGCTGAGCGGATAGTTGTCCACTGTCTCCATATTCAAAGTTTCACGTCCAAATATCCAAGAAGAAGAGTAGCTTCAACCTCGAATCGAAGAGATTTATTGCATACCAGTTATTTGTTTCATTTGATCGTGTATCATGTAGCCTCTGCGTTTGGGGCAGCATTACGTGCATCCTCAGGCGAGCGACGTGAGCATGATTGCTTTGCCCTTCTACCAAATACCACTCAGGAGGCCTTCGTCCAGCGGTGGGCCGTATAACCTCCCTGATGGGTCTTTCTGTAATCCTTTCAGGTAGCAGTGATCTTTCAAGCTTTCTGTTGCATTCCCTCGGGACTTATGTACCAGTCACAAAAGCAGGCTAAGTCAGAGTTTCTGAGTCTCTAGTACGTGTATGTGCCGTGTGGTGGTGTCGAGGTTTAAGGTACAGGTGGTGATGAGGTTCAAGGTATAAACTCGGGGATATAATTTAATACTTGATGCCTGTCAAATATTCACAGATGTATTGTTGCCAGTGGTTCGCTTGAAGGGCAGTAATATCAGCCTCTACTCCTTCAAGCAATGAAATAAATCCTCTGCAGGCAATGTCAAAGGCAGAGCCAAAATGCACATTATCTGGCGTACAAAAGCAGCAATCCTGGAGGTCCGCATCGTGCAGATGTCAGAGTTCAAGCGCAAGACTCGCGGGTGGACACAGATGAAGATTTTATGGGGGGATCGAGGTGTATCTGCATCCTCATTGCCTGACATGCTCCTAGATATTTACGTGAATAACTGTGAGGGCTGCATGTGCCCATAAATTACTATACGATCTCTTACACCTTATAATGCATGCAATGCCGGTCAACATGCCTATGAACATCTATGGCCTGTGTCGATCATTTTTGGACAAAATCGCTGCACTTGCAGCTCGCGAGATGAGTGAAAAGTGCAGTGCAAATGCACGTTTGGTGAATGCTCCAAAGGCGATGATAAGTCTTGTGTCATAGATTGCAGGCAACAAACACGATTAGCAGATATGCTGCTTGCACTGCCTTCCAATTTGGATACGTACTTTGAAGGAGGGCCCGGCCCATACAGACGAATCATCTGGCTTTGCATTGCTCTTTTGACAGGTCAGCTCTTCTCAAACTGATGCAAATATCATGCTGATTTGCGCGCACATGCTCATCAACCAGCAAGTCGCTTGCATTATGGTGTCTTACTATTGATGATCAATTGTGCAGGATTTTACAGTGCAAACGTCGTTTCGCTGTCGTTTGGTGCGCTGGCAATCAATGATGTGGTCGCAGCGATTATGACTGCTGCGTTTTGCGAGGTATTCAGCAGCTGTATGCCGATTGTCATCACTAGCATTCATCGTACACACTGATGTCGATGTTCAAGAATGTCACTGTTAAAAATATTACAAACACATTTATGCTGATTACCTTTATATCTGATGAGTACAGTCAGATGACACTTCCATATTTCAAAGTACAGGTGGTATCCTGTGCGTATTGGTCAGCGGAGAAGCCCAGCTATCAAATTGCGCTCATGCAAGCTTTCAAAATAGGCGTCACTGCAGCATTGATAACGGATGCACTCAAGTTACAATCTTAAAGAGTCTCCGTCATTGTTTCGGCAAATTGCGTTTTGCTTAAATAACTCAGATGATGCCTCCAGATACGCACAGTATTATGATAGCTTTAATTTCAGATGAACTGAGCAGACCCTGCTCTTTGCAACTCGACGATTATCAAAGCTTTTATATATATTTCGCACCTTAGCTGCCAGCGAAATGCCCTGTGAGCAGTTTCACATTGGTTGCGGGAATTAAAACAACATAAAACAATCATGAAACTTGAAGTTACCATCTGCTCCCGAAAAACGATTCCAAACTTGCGAACAATGTATATTCTTTCATGTGTGGGTGTCTTCAATGAACATTTGTTAAAGTTCTGCATCACACATTCTGGAGTCCTGGGGTTGGTAACATCCATTGACCAAATTTTCAAGCTCAACCATGTCTCCAATTGATCTGATCGAGCTCTATTCAAACATCAGATCTCAAACAAATTGCCCAAACACCTTCGTTTTTGCTGCGGACAAAACATGGAGCCATTTCTTCTCATTCTTCAAGATTGATGCTATCTCTTCCAAATTTGCCGTAAAGCACCTGCAGCCAAGATGATAGGCAGATCATGACAGATCACCCGTAATTAAGGCAAGAGCAGAAGAGTAAGAACTATGTACGATGACAGAAGTTTACACTCGCCTTTTTCAGTTCTTCCATCTTCTCTTCGACTTCCTGTTTCTGATCCTGTGAGCTGCTGAGTGCCAATTCGGCCACTTTAGATTCTGCAAGGCAGCAGAGCATAGCAATTCAGGGAAAAAACGAAAAGAGAAGAAATTATGGTTGAAGTTCTTGAGTACTCAAGCTCAATTGTTGATCAATGGTCGTTATTTCAGCACACCTGACTGAACCTTCTCTTCGGCTTCTGGTACCGGCGTCATCACAAAGCCCTCGCCCAAAGCATACATAACCTGTGTGCAATTATACAGAGCATTAGCTGCGACACACTTAAGGCGGAGCATGCTTACAGCCATCACTACCATGCATCACGTAGACACATATTTGTTGAACCGTATAGTACCTCGTCTTCGTCAAGCAACATCAGCTCATTGCCCGCGTCTTCCAAAGCATCAATATTAGACTGCGAAAGTGTTATTCCGTAGACGACATTGCAAGGCATATTCTCTTATTGCGCAATATCAGCATGCTGTAGTGTCTTTGCATGTAGCACCTTCTGCTACCAATGTCATTTCAACTTCATCAGTTCAGCCAGGACGGTCGGAAGACATCAGCACCTGCTGCACCGTAATTGTACTTTCCAACTCATGAAGCCGAGCATTAAGTTTGCTGAAGGTATTTATGTTTTGTTGATCCTCTAAACCAAACTGAGCTTCCATGCGATGTCTTTTGTATTGCCGTAGAGCTCTCTTGGTATTGATACCCGCGAAGCTATTTAAAATACGCACTCTGCGTATAGCGTTCAAGGCGTACGTCTGTCTCCTATTCTTGTCGATAACAAAGCATCAGTACGATGGAGATCAACAAGTTGTTGACTGCGCTTGTTCACATCAAGAACGTGACAAGGCCGCCTGCATGATTTCGTATTTCGGCATGACAGTCTGTCACACAAGCACTTTCATATAATTGCCTACATGCTCGGAAGGTGCTCAGGCAGCGAAGAGTTTTGACTAGCCACCCTGGCATCTACACGTCAGCAGCTGTACCACAAACAAGTAGTTTGGGAAATTCCTCCTACATATGCTTCTGCACCTCACGGCATCAACGTCTTGAGGTTCCATCGCAACTGCAAGTAAGCAGCAGTCACATGGTGGAATGACCTTTTA
The DNA here is from genome assembly GCA_032356305.1 of Prasiola linearis. Lineage (NCBI taxonomy): Eukaryota > Viridiplantae > Chlorophyta > Trebouxiophyceae > Prasiolales > Prasiolaceae > Prasiola > Prasiola linearis. The sequence continues at coordinate 7,166 of JAULKR010071326.1, read as the reverse complement.
AATTAGTTTGCAGTGCATTCCATGAACAGGCGCCTTAGTTTGCAGCCGGACTCTTGTCAATTTCTCTATCTGCGCCCAACTAGCCAAACACGTACCTTCAGTTCAATATCAGTGGGCCAGAGGTAATTTGCTGTACAATCAGACGTACGCTGTCATCACGGCTGTCGTCATTTCTGTTTGCTAAAGCAATCCTTGACTAAACCTTCATACTTTGCTCTCTTCGCGCACATTAATAGAAAGCTGATTATATTCCAAATAAAATGTAGGAACGTCTGGCGAAGCGTGAAATCTGCTTGGCATCGGCCGACGACCTGGCATCGGATACACTGGCATCATAGAGTTTGTATCGCTGGCTCGATGACTACCTCGGCGTCGGCTTCTACAACCACGCAAACGGGGAAGCTATCAGTGCAGAAACCAACAGCAATGCAAAATCTGTCTCAAAGGACGCCCACCTCGCTTCTTGAAGTCAAAGTGCGACCCAGTCCCATTGAGCTCATAAATTGCTGCATTAGGTTATGCATGCTCATTTCCTGAGTGCCTTGTATTCAATGATATTCAAGGCAGCTTCGTTATTTTGCCGATTTTGAAGTGCAGTTGATGTATGTCATCAATGGACAGTATGCTGATGATGCATTACTGATGCTGCCTGTGCACACATTTGAAATCATGCAGGCGAGTGATGGGGACCTCACAATACCCGCAGCGTCGCTGACGTTTGTGGCAGAATTGAGCAGCAGCGCGGTGGTGACTAGCAGGCAGGATGGGGCGCTTGTGCTGGGTATGCAAAGCACAGATGGCGCTCATGCAATGCTGGATTTCGCTCTTGGAAAGGTATACCTGCAAGCTGTCACACATCTCTGCATATTAGTCATGAACAGGAAAAATCGACTACATAACCAATGTTTCTTTACTCGTCATCGAATTATTTGGAAGTTGATCAGCAATCAGGATGTACTATCAGCGTCCGGTGACCCATTTAGCTGTTGTATATATAAATATGAAGTTTGTCCTATTCGCTTTTGTAAATTAATGAAAGGAGTAGAGGATATGATTAGTTGTTTCCACAACGTGGTCAGCTACCCGGTGCGTAAGTTGCAAGTCCGCTTTCTATTGACTTGTTTGAGGAGATTGTGTGTGCTTGTGGTCGATCGTCTCAGGGCAACCAGGAAATATTGGTTGATTGGTCATTGGTTGATTGGTCGCTGTCATCGATCGTTGTTTGGCAATGCCGTGGCTGCTTCACTGTGCAGCTGCGTTTTCATCGCTTTCTCGCGGCTGCTCGGAAGAAGCTGTGGTGGATGACGCCGGAGTGGGGAACAGATCAGACCCAGCTGCCACCAGAAACACAGTTTCTGCTGCTGGAGCTGCAAGAGGGGGGACCTTATGCAATACTGCTTCCACTCATCGATAGCAGCACCACTCGTGGAACACTACGGCCACCAGGGTGCACCCCCTCTCCCCCCCCCCCCCAATTTTACCCTCTCCTTTGGACACATCAAATGAAAACATCACGCGAAAAATGAGCGTTTTTTTGTTATCATGCGGTAATTCTTAGAAGGCCCAGTGGGCGTTAATCGAAAGGACACTCGATCGAACTCGCATTCATCTCTTCAAGATTTGTAGCACAAAGTGTAGATGCTACTTTAACGGGTCGTAACACCTCAAAATCGAACACGGTCATATCATTGTTCCTGATACACCGGGCCTTCTGAGAGTGTGCCAATGAAAGCATGTTCTGATTGATCAGCATCCTCGATATAAGGGTACTGTCTCTGAGATTCTGAGCAAGCAAAAATATTATGAACACCACTCACAATAACATCTGTCGATGTGTTTATCCTATCATTGCTGTGTGTTCCGCTGGAAGTTCTCCATCGTCAAGTTGGCCAGAAATGCTGGTATCGAACAGAATCTGTCGATGTACGTGGCCACTTCCTGCTTTAGCTTCTCTGTGTAAGGCGTCTGAAGCAATCTGAGGCCGTTGCTATTCGCCTGTGAGGCAAACCTCAGCTGTGTGCGCGTATCACCTCCCTACGATAGCAAACAGCAAACGAGTGATCAACCAGCGTTACACAGGTTCAATTCACAGCAAGTCATTGTGGCCTCACAGCTTCAATTCGACCGAGCTCAAAAAAGCCTTTTGTCGAATGATATATCGGATGGCAACTGCAAACTATCACAGTGGTTTTTGCAACGTGAAAGTGATACGAACGATAAGAATGACACGATCACGTGCATCAGACGCTCAATTGTGGGGTAGAGGTATCTCACAGCCGGAGTCAATGTAAATGTTGTGGGTGGTGCTTTGCCATGTGTCGTTGACGTTGGCTTAGTCGCCATCTCAATGCGGTAGCCGAACAAGAAGTGGCAGGCCTCTCTGAAACTGGTGATGTGCAGATTGAATGCTTCTTTCAGCCTCTTCGTCCCCTTCTCCAACTCTGCAATCTGCGCTGCAAGACATAGTTACTTAGACACACAATTCACCTAAAACCATGCCCAACAGCCATGTATAATGTAAAGCTTCGCGTCTTACACTAAATCACAGTCTGTTGCATCGTCTCAGCATCTAGAGCAATCGCTGGAACCGTCCACTTCTGACATGCGCACAAAGTTTCGCAGCACCTTGCGTTTGCTGTTCGCAATTTCAGAATCGACCAAGGCAGCTTCGACGCTGGGTGTGGCAACACCGACTGAGCCTGTGTCTAAATGCTGCTTTTGTTGCCGCTGTCGCTGATGAACGTCCTCCTGCTTCTGAAGCTGGCTTCGCAAGGCAGTGTTCTCTGCTTCGATGCTGGCGATACGATTGGCAGCATCTTCCCGTTGCTGCTCTGCCTCAGGATTACGTACCCAGTGCAATACACGAGTGGTCGTTCGATCGAATTCGCCTCTGCCCAGACGTGTCTGCATGCCAGTGCAGAACAGTTAAGTATTGCAGTGCTGACGTGAATATCCACGCAAGTATATAAGAAGCTTTAGTCACCAACACCAATCGCGTGCATACTTCTAGCTAGGTGCGATAAGCAAACGCGATCGAATCGATTGGTATAGGACAGTTGTGCGCTTGGGTCTGACCTGCATTTCAGCGACCTGAATTCTTAGCTGCTCAGCCGCACTCTCTGATGTAGCCAGATGTGAGGCCCCTTCAGTGGCAGCAGCCTGCAGTGTTGCCTGCTCAGCTGTCCTCTTCAAGAGGTCGGCTTCTAAGTCCTTGACTTGTTGTTGTAGCGTCTCGACGGCCTGCTCCAAAAGCTGATTGCGGCCAGCTGTCAGTTCCACTCGCTCGGCAGTCGCTGCCTCTGCACATCGTTGGTCCTTCTGTGTCAGTGCACCTACTAAAGGCTACTGGAATGGTGCAAGTTGCAAGTAAAACATATCACATATCGCCTGGCTGCACTCATCATCCATAGCTGATCTCACCTGATGTCATATCTGACTGGTAGCTGCTGACAATACGTTTCAAACCGTCTCGCTCCTGTTGAGCCAAAGCCAGTCGCTGTTCTACTCGCGCTGTGTTTGCAACAGCATCTGCCAGAATGTGTTCAGTGTCTCCTGCTGCTTCTTGTTGCTCGTTCAAGCGTTCCTCTGCCCGTGCCAATTGCCCTACAGCCCGATGAATGACTTCAGATATTGCAGCAGCTCATCTTACCCTGATTCTTGCGTATGCTGTTTGTGTTTAAGAAAGCTGACGTTTGCAAAGCATACATTTTTGCAACATAGCTGACTTCTTCTTGACCTGGTCCATGCAGCCTCAAGACCTAACCTACCTCGAGTGCTTTCTAGTGATGCTGTTGCCTGTGCAAGACGATCACTCTGAGCTGCTGCATCCTTCTGCAGCTGCTGCAGCTTATGCAGGATATCCTCAGGCGTCGTCACATCTGGCACACCCTGTGCATAGCTCATTTACTCTGTCATTCGTGCTTCCCTGTCAGACCTTTGCAAACTAATTGCCAACGACCTGCTCCGCTTGATTCATAAGTCATTGGGCGGTGCCACTTCTCGGTGCGAGTGTCTCTCTTACCTGATAGAACGAGTTCCACTTGTCCACCTCGCGCTGAAGCTCGAATATCAAAGGCTGATTTGCAGCTGCAGCCTCTGCTGTTGCCTCTGCCCGCTGTGCTCGGGCCTCAGCAGTGCGCAGCTTCTCTCGCAGCGCCTCTACATTTGTGACGTACGCACGCAGCTTGCGGGCCTCTGCCACTTCCTGCTCCATTCGTGACATCTCTGCTCGGACATTTGCTAGTTCCACTGTCACAGATGTGCTGCCCGACTGCGCTGATTGTTTTGCTGCATCAGTGGCAGACTGCTGCCTCGCAGCAGCCGCTTCCGATCGGGCTGCAGCTGCTGCCTCTTGTGCAGCCTCTGAAGCCCCAAGAGCCTCGTCTAAGAGTTCTTGAAGTCTCCTGCACATCGAGATTGAGGGTCGAGTAGGCCGTTCCTCTTGATAAGATGTGCTTAGTCATGCTTGCATGCTCAGACTCCCCACAGATCTGCAAGCTTGAGAAAGCTGAGTGGACAGTGCAACGCTTCCGCATGGTCAAAGATGTGACCTCGCCTCGCATGTGTCTCGTTTGCCGAAGCTGTGTCTGCTGCAAGCTGCTTCTCGTGCTTAAGTCGGTCAGCTGCATCGCTTGCCTCACCCTCTTGCTGTTGCAGCGTCTTCTTCAGCTGCTCAATTTCCGCTTTCAAGAGATTCTCTGAGCGCCCAAAGCTCTGCTGATCTAGGTTCTCACGATCGGCAAATCTGCTGTCGTTCATCTCGCTGCGATTAGCTGTCAGGCTGGATGCCAATCTGGCTTCTAAAGCTGCACTGCGGCGAATCTCACTTTCAAGCTGCTTCTCTGCTTTCTCGCGAGCATGCTGCGTTTGATTGATTTCTGCTCGACTAAGTGCAGACAGTCGACTGTTCTCGTCCTGTACGAGGGCCACACCAAGTAGACCCTGGTCAGTCATTTGGATGCTTTGACTGTTAAGTGCCGCCAACACCAATTCGCTACAATTAGCAAAGATTTGTAAGCCTGGTGTCAGTGATTCCTCATCGCTCACCCGGAGCGACGACAGATCCGTTTTCACTTGCAGCAGTGTATCGGCCTGTTGTTGCGCTTTCTGTCTGACACGATCTAGGTCTTGCTGCAAACTTTCTGCGCGCCCTGCTCGCGCAGCAAATGCCGCAACTATGTCAGGCTGGCTGACAGCTTCATTGCTGTGGTGGAGGTATTGCACCAAGCTATCCGAGACATTTTGTGCTGGGCGCAGCCGTTTGCGATTGCTGGCCGAGTTAGGAGTTACATTGTCCATTGCGTGGTGATTTGTGGGATCTTAGTTGCTTTCTTCCCTCAGCGAGTATGCATTACGCGTAAAATCTTTTCGTAAGCCACATCCAATGGATCCCTATTCTAAGACTGAGATGTAATTTCTAACGGACATCTTTGTTGAAGAGGTTCAGCTTCGCGATGAGGAAAGCCGACGAGTGCTAATATGCTCATGAGTCATGACAAACGATGCTTACTCATAGTTTATTCTGGCTATTCAGCATGGTATCGGCAATTTACATAACGATTCGACCCCCTATGCAGGTTGCAATGTCCCGACAAGACTGTTCTACGAATGGAGAGCGGCGACGACTCCGTCCTTGGCGATGCTTGGCAGACAGCCCTCTATGTTGCAGCGGGCCAGGACCCTTTTGCTCTGGTAGATTTTGCCGTGGAGGCTGCAGCTCGGATCTCTGGCACAGCTAAACCACGACATGAGAAGCAGCTGCCAGTCACCCTTGACGTCTTTGGATGGTGCACTTGGGATGCATTCTACAGCAGGTACGTATTGTATGTGTGCACCTCTTGAATCAGGAGTCATGATGTGTCGATGTCCTTTCTATACGATACTCAAATTGCCTTTTCATTTCAGAGCTGTATTCTATTTCTTCACTGCTTTTTAGCTTCTATCAGCCTATAAGCTTGACCACGGATAGCCGGAAAATAGATCTCCTCTTGCCACATGCCATTGCAGTTCTTGGCTGAAAGGCGTTAGGTTTCTTTGCATCAACACTCCAGGTGATCAGTCGATCAGTAACTACGGGCAAACCTCGATATAAGCATAAGCTCCGTTGCACGGAATCCTATGCTTATATCGAACCACCCGCCTGGCAAAATTACGTAATTTATGCTTTTACCGTCAGATGAGGCTATCAAATTCATTCCTTTCGCTCAGACTGTTGTCAGTGTTGAATTGTATGCTGGTTTGACTTGCAAGAGGCACACTGAGCGCCTCTTAACAGGCATTTCACAAGGTGTAACTACTTGGAGCTATTACCAAAGCCTTGACTCGTCGATGACTCATTGGTTACTCATCTCTTATTAAGCACTTTAGAAACACCGCTTCTTTTTGAGTTTTGAGTACTGAACTCGTTCTTGTGCATTTTATTGAGCATGTGGGTTAAGGGTAAACTACAACATAATGAAGCTCAATCGATGTGAATAATTGAAGTTCTCGACTATCGCAAGAATATACCCCTGTAACGATAAATTCCGTCACGCAAAGTCTCATGCTTATATCAAAACATTCGCTTAACGCGTATGCTTATATCGAGGTTTGACTGTGTTCAACCCGTGGCTCAATAACCAGGACCACATTTGATCCTCGAGTGTAGGAGGAGGCAAGGGCATTCGGGCAGTAAGCGACTGCAGATCATCACGAAGCGATAGCTGCTGGTCAAAGATGTCAGTAAGAGGGCAGGATACATTTATGAGGTCAATTGCTTGAGGGTACTGAACATGTCTCCGTTTGGCTACTTTCCCTGCAGTGTCTCCGCAAAGGGACTTCATGAAGGGCTGGCAACACTGGTAGAGGGAGGAACTCCTCCGCGCTTGTTGATCATTGATGACGGGTGGCAAAACACGGACGTTGACAAGCGCTTCCGTTCACCGCCTACGTCGCGATCCATGCCAAAAATGAAGCAGCTTCAGGACGCCAGCGATGAGTACTTCAATGCCGAAATTGAAGTGCTGGCAGATGCCAAGAAAGATATTCCTCCCTCATCCTCTGCAGGTCCCCCTCCCCCCCGACACACGCGCACATACATAGACGCACGCACGTACATACACACACACACACACACACACACACACACACACACACACACACACACACACACACACACACACACACAC
>JAULKR010071215.1:0-11149 GCA_032356305.1 Prasiola linearis | reverse complement strand
ATACACTTCTAGCGACGAATTCATATTAAATAACTGTGCATATCTTATCGTAGAACTGTTACCCAATTGTAAAATAGTTTTATTTGGTATGGACTTTAGCATAAGGCTAAACACCTTAAAATCGCTAAACGGAATTTTCTTCACATACTCCAAATGTCTCTTATGACGCAACTGTTTTACTGCAGTCCAAGTATCTAAATAATTACTTTTTGCAACGTGTATAGCCTTGAATACTTCTTTCTGCTGATGCATATGTTGTACAATCATACATTGGTCGTGAGCTCAATCCGGATTTTTCAAATACATGATTTCCTGCTAGTGCAAGGCCGTAGCGAGAATAATGAAAATTAGTGAACGAAAGAGTGCACCTTCATTGTTCGATGCACCTCCAATGTTGACGAAAGCGACAAAAAAGCAGATATATATCACAAGTTATCATCGATGTCAGATCGTTGCAATATTGCATTAATGCTGGATGTCATGACTTGACAAGTAGTGTATTTATGCCGTTGTTACAGCAATAATTCCCCCTCCATCTCAAGCAGCTAGCTGTTGGCCAGTTTTGCAGGCCAGATTTTGCACAGATGTGCATGTCGAATGGCCTCGGGCTAAGACGAGTTGTGTGCTAGATTCAGCAGTATATCTATTGACAGAATGGTGACAGGCAACGTTATTGTATTGTTTTACATGCATTGTTAAGCGTAAAGTCAGGTCGCTGTGTCCATTCCTTAAATGGACTATCCGTTGAGGAAGTTTTCACCCGTACGAAACTGTTCATCGTTCTGACAGATTCAACATCCTACTAGTATACTGAACGTAGTTATGCTGAACATAGGAGTCGAAGGAAAGATACCGAGCCAGTCTATGCCACTGCAGCAGCCACAGCAGCGGCAGCAGCAGCAGCAGCCACAGCAACGACCACAGCCGGCAAGACCAGAAGCACAGCTGCCAGCAGAAGGCACACAAGTGCAGAACAATAAAGTGCAGCAGCAACGTGCAGAGCCGCGAAGAAAAAACTTGAATCGCCAGCAGATACAATCGGACCGCCAGCAACGTGTTCCCGAGCGTGCAGAACAGAAGCAGCAACGTCCTCAACAGCAAGCAAACCGGCAGCAGCTGAAGGAAGACCGGCAGCAGCAAAAGAAGGAAGACCGGCAGCAGAAGAAGGCCCGCAAGCAGCAGCGCACGCAGACCACACCCAAGCCGACCACAGCAACCACACCAACACCCAAGCCGACCAGGGGAACCACACCAACACCCAAGCCGACCACGGGAACCACACCAACACCCAAGCCGACCACGGGAACCACACCAACACCCAAGCCGACCTCGGGAACCACACCAACACCCAAGCCGACCACGGGAACCACACCCACCAGCCCCCCAACGCCAGTTTCTCATCCTACAGCCTCACCTTCTGGAGGTGGCAATGGCGGTGGAGGAGGTAATGGTGGCGATGGTGGCGATAGCAACGGTGGTGGAAATGCTGGCAATGGTGGTGGTGGAGGTGACGGTGGCAATGGTGGTAATAGTAACGGTGGTGGAAATGGTGGCAATGGTGGAGGGGGAGGAAGTGGTGGCAATGGTGGAAATAGCAATGGTGGCGGAAATGCTGGCAATGGCGGTGGTGGAGGTGACGGTGGCAATGGTGGCAATAGTAATGGTGGTGGAAATGCTGGCAATGGTGGAGGGGGAGGAAATGGTGGCAATGGTGGAAATAGCAACGGTGGTGGAAATGCTGGCAATGGCGGTGGTGGAGGAAGCGGTGGCAATGGTGGAAGTAGTAATGACGGTGGAAATGCTGGCAATGGTGGTGGAGGAGGCGGAGGTGGGAATGGAGGAGACCACGATTTGAATGAGCATTGACTCTATTATCTCATCTCCAGGCAGCAAATCACATCATTAAACGCGATATAATTACATTTAAGAATATACTCCTCTACCCTTGCACTTTGTGCACTACGTGCACAAGGTTGATCAGTACTCACTTGAGGCATCAGAACAATAAAAAGATCTTCGTATGTTGCAGAACATCTTTGGACAGAACATCTTAGTATGCAGATACTGTCAACGTGATATTTATACAAAAAGTTTAGTGTCAAAAATGCTGTTGCAATCCTTCAGAATATTGCATATGTGATACATCATCTTTTTTGAATGGGGTATCATGCTGAAATATTACATTGCATGAAACATGGGAGCGTAGATATTACTATTGTGAAAGAAATGTGTGCACTTGTTACTACTTCGGCACTACTGTCGCTGGTCGTTTGAAACGAATTGACAATTAAAATGTTGACCTAAAACTTGTCTGCACAAATTTGTTAATCTTGTCACTTACAGTACCCAACGATATTTCTTTGGCCAGTATCAGATTTGCAGTGTAACGTTGTTGCTGTAGTGGCAAAACATAATTTTGAATAACACGTGAAAGCACAATACAGCAATTTTACAACACCATGTACAGCTTGATCACAGTAATCGCCTGCTATAGCCCCATCACGCTAGTAGCGCTGTCTACTCGTTCAACATGCAGATGAGAGTGAATGGCATAACGTGCTCACTAATTGATTACTTTTAAGCTTGATGCCTTACAAGGTGCCCTCAGGGAAGCCTTGCCATCGAACATCGATGTACCTTCTGGTAGCATGATTCTCACTATTCTAGTCAAAGTCTGGCCGGCTGTGAGGCTTTGCCAGCCGACTTGTTTTGCAGTTACATATGATCCTTTTCCGCAGCTGTCTACACTAGTGATGCAGTGCACCTATTCAAGCACGGCTGCGCAATATCCGAACAAAGGTTGCACATAGGATTAATGCAGCCGTTGAACAAGGGATGCAGATTGTGATCGAGGAAGAAAGAGGTACCCCTTTTCTTCACGGTGATGCCTGCCTGCTGTTATATTTCACTCCATTGCGTCTGTTGCTATATTTCCTCGGAATATCCGCTCCAGCATCCCATCTTGTACGTCTGATCTCTCTCCCTTTCCCTCATTTTTGACTGACCGCCCTTTCCCTCTCTTTTGACTGACAGCCAAACTGCGTGTGACATCGTACGACCTCAAGAAGGTGACACCAAATCCTTCCAATGATTACCAGAAATGGGCAGCAATTGAATTCGGGAACCTCATTGGAATACAGACACGAATTCAAGGCCAATATGTTGGCAGCATGCTTCAGTGAACTGCTCATCCAGTTCCATTGCTATCATAGCATGGTCGTGTTGCAAGCCTCGAAAAGAGCAGCTCGGAAGCCATCTTTGTGTAATGGTCGACGACCACCGGAAATGCAAACGTTGACTAGGCCTCAGGGGTGGCAGCTTTGTAATTACATCATATTCGTACAGATGAGCTCGATCCCACGTAAGACATTCATTTCGTAGTCTGCAAAGGCCCCGGGATGTCAGCTTATTTGCAGCATCCAATCTTCACGATTGACAGGAATGACATAATCGTATATACGACTTGACGTAGTTCGTCATTCCTAGCCGCCAAGAGTCAAAGCTTAGAGTCTACGGACATGTCTGGCGGCCTAACGGACTGACAGACTGTCTAGCGGTTCTGTGATGTCCCTCCCCGGTTGAGGCTATCACCCATCACGGTGTTGCACAGCTCATGCGATACACTTTCCAGCTGCCTGGCATCATCGATTATGACCAACTTGTATCCCTGGTGCTTTTACCATAGCCCATCACCTAGCTGAAAATTCCTCTCTTCGGTGCAGGATATACGGCTGAAAGTTGCGAGCTATGCAGTGTTGCAAATAGAAATGGTGGACATGCTTTGACACTGAAGCATTAACGGAACGTTTAAAGGGCTCTTGACTGCTCAGCACTGCCCTTGTTATACCCCCTGCCTGTTGGGCCGGGTCTCGCCCGTCAGCTGCAAGGACAGCACGTGCTAGCATCCTATGAGCAGCTAGTGAGATCGTCTGCTGACTGAATCAGCTATAGGTAGATCACTTCAGAGATCTGGCACATAGCTCAACTGCACCTGAGACTCTTGCATGGCCACAAAACATCGTACCTGTCGCTGGGGATAAGTTTGATTCAATCTTGAACCATTGAACTGAAGAACAGCAGGATCTCGATCCAATTTAACGAACACACAGCCTTTGTTCAGATACATGATCCTTATCTGAATATGGTCGGGTCGTGAATGGTAGGAAAAAGCTGCTTACATGCGTGGCATTTCAATTCTCTGCTTCCTTTACTTTGCGGAGATTGAGCGTTACAAGTCTCAGTGCCCCACAGGCCTATCTCAATGTCATGCAAGCAGTGCTGGAGTAATGCGCCGAAGCAATAGGGAAGCAATAGGGAAGCAATAGTGTGCAGCTGAAATGGATTAATGGCTCCTCAAGTTTCAGCGATATGAGGGGGGTGCAGTCGTGAGAGCTTGCTTCAGGCCTGGACTCCTTCATTACATTAGGATAAGTGTTCCTTGAGCGGCAACTTATACAGCAGCTGCTGCAGGGCCACTTATGCGTATTTCTAATATGATGCGTTTTTAAGCCCAAGTTGCATATCTCCTCTGTGCTCAAGGTGTGGCCAGTTTTGGACTGCCTGTCCACCTGCAGTCCCTCTACACTTGAGACTGCAGACTGGCCTGGTGGCCAAGATCGACCTTTTTTGAGTGGCGAAACTGACCTTTGCTACCACTTGCGGATGCTCCTCGTGCATATGCTTAGTTCCCCCTTTGCTGTACAGCTAGATGTCATCTAAGCCAACCACTACAAAGTGGCCCAGCTTGTCTAAACCAAAATCTATAGCTGATGAATTGTAATGATTATCGCGACGGCATCTGCAGGACGTCCTGTCAACACGCCTGTTTGCGCAAGCCATCTCTGCCGACCTGAGGTACAAGTACTCCTTCTGCTGGTGCATCAATGCTGAAGCCACAATTCTTGTAGAAATCACGAAATCCCAGTCTTCGAGCAGCACTTTCCTGATACAAGCACCAGTTGGAAGTGGATATAGCAGACGCACCTGACCACTGGAGTATAAGCTTGTACTGCGTAGCTGTTGACACTTTTATATTACAAGCTATTTCGCAATACAGTGTGTGCTGAAAATTGTATCCGTTCTTGAGGTCAAAATGGACTTTGATCTAACAACACTAGATCAAAATAATTAGCAGTGCTGTCGACGATATACAGCATAGATTGCCATCATCAGATCTTCCTCTTTTACGTGTCCAGGCAGATAGCTTCTCGATGACTTGAAAACATGTTCGTGCATGTCGTGACCGATCGGTCGCCAATTCATGTAAATGGATAAGTCATTGTGTAGCATTTGCATAATCCCATTAGTCATCTAGAAGTCCACTAAATTTTCGCACGGCACCGGACTTAATTTGCTGCTGACAATTCGTGATTCCAAGTGAAGCGCTCTATCAAGATCTGGCAGCCAAGACGTGTGCCCCGGGAATTCGCTTGTTACTTACCTGATGTACGCCTTCCAAGCTCGTTACTGCAGCACTATGGCAACCTGGGTGGTAATCCTACGTATGCGGAAGCACAGATAACAGCTGGATTGTTCTTGTGGTCTCGTTGAGCCACCACTTTGTTTAACTGTCTTTTGGCTCTTTGTCTGGTAGACTGTGCCCGCGATTAGGTCCAAATAAAGATTCCTCAACAACACTTGAAGTGCGAACCCCCTGTCAGAGTAGACAAGCCGGTGCTAGTCTGCTGCAGTGGAGAAGAGAACGAGAAAGCAATATTGCAGCACGATCCATATAGAATTCAACGAGCAAGAGCACTGATCCTTTGACCACGATAGCCACCAAAAGTCAGTGACCCGGTCAAGGGCCTTTAATAAGCCGAACGAAACGTCTACAGCGGAATGCAGAGAAGATCGAAGATATCATTCCGGGAATTCAGTCCTGCGCGTCACCCTTGGCTCCTCCGATAAATTGCCATCGTCATCGTTTTACATAATATCGTTCTACTTAGCCAATGCAGGAAGAGCAAGGGCAGTAATTAGGCAGAAAGCGCAAGTGCAATGCCGTATTTGGGCACTTTGCTGGTGTTGGTAGCATCAAAAGACACGGAATGCGTCATCTTCGTCCCGGGCTGGATATCAGCTTGGTAGAGCAGCGAAGCCTGGCCTGCATATCACAAGCAAGCGCAGCGCTGCTTCAACCCTCAGCTACACGCTCGCCGAGACTCGTCACAGAAATACTTACACTCTGCACGGACTAGAAAGCAGTACAACGGTGGATCAAAGTTGCTTCAGCTAGCACCTGTGAGTAATACGTACCTGAGTTGTTCAGTCGTAGTTTTGCGAGGGATCCGCCCTGGAGCCTCTTGGCATACCCCAAGCAGAGTGCTGTGGAGCTGTCTTCGTGGCCCAGCTTCTTGCTGACCTGCAGATGCGACCCAGGTCGACCATCCTTAATTCTGACCCAAACATCGGCACAGTGGTCCATTCAAAAAACGACACTGGCTGGTCTGCCGCTCGATATATTACACCAATGTGCCCAATAAAGTTGATGGTGGCAGGCATGACCTTAACAAGACCAAAGTTCAGGGTCACAAATATGGACCTCAGACCATGACCCACTGTAATCTTTGTCAAAAATTACCCAGCCTCACTACGCTCTGGTGGGGCCTGGTTGCTGCATCATCAAGGGGTGATATCAAGCGCACCTCAGCGCCGACAGAAGAGCTGCGGTCGATGTTGTGTGTGTAAACAACCTTCACGAGATCGTCATGCCCGAAGTGAGCAGCTACCTGCAATATAGCCCGTCGTTTTCATTGGGCTTGTCATTCTCGAAGTCTCTAGTGAGATGTTAAGATACAGTATCTAAACAACTACGATGGACTGCACTCCTTCCACAAATGTCACACGGCAGTATATCTCGCAGCAAAGGGCCAGAAATGCACGTCGAATGACGTAAACTAGCGGTGCCCACACTGATGTAGAGTGTGTTCTTTGTTGGCTAAAAGACTACCTGATAGTCCAGGGCGGTATACCCTGCAGCGGCTGTCCAGCTGGAGAGTGCGCCTGCCTTCGAGTCGTAGACGCCAGACACTCCGAACACTCCGCCTTTGTAGCCGGTGGTAGCCGCGACATCAATGGTTGGGTTGGAGGTCAGACCCATCTTGCTCTTCAGAGTCAAGTTTGGGATTGCATAGTCAAGCGTCAACTGCGGGGGGGCCATAAAATAGCGAGGCATCACCAGGTGAGCAGCTAGACCTCGGAAAAGCAACCCAGCATCAACATTCAGCAGTGGCCATGCTACAATTGTGAGCAGATGTGTGCGAACACTGCGAAGACACGGTGTAGACCGATGCATGCTATGGTGCAAGTTGCTCAGTCATATTAGTCTACCTTGCCGGAGTATTGGTCTGGCAGTGCACCGGTGAAGCCCAATGTTAGGTTGGGTACCGGGTTCGTGAGGGTGACGGTGGTGATGACCTGCGCAATCACACTTTGACGTGGACTATCACATCTGTTGGCTGACAGGGTTCACTGCAGTGGTGCAACAAGGTGGCAACTGACGGGCCGACTGTAGCAGCCAATGACAATATTGACGGTCCTAACACATACAGGATCGAAGCTCTGGCGGCCACGCACCTTGCCAGCTGGGCTGACACTGGCCTTGATAGCATATTTGTCAGCTTTGTAAGAGGCAGTCACTTCCTGATCAACCTTGTCCTCCTTGAAATTGCCTTTCAGAGCGAACTCCTACAGAATCGTCATACATGAGCGTCACCGGCCAGCATCGTATCGTCATTCACTGCGTCAAGCTGCTCATAACTGCCCGCTCTTAGAAGAGTAGCATGCACAGCTCAAATGAGCTGCAGCTCGTTCACAACAGCTGCTCACGCACCACGCCATCGGCAGTTCTAGTCGTGATCTTAGCAGTCTTTTCAAACTGATAGACACCCCCCCTTTCTCCATACAGAAGCTCTGCAAATTGGCAGGGCATCCGCAATCAGAGCACGCCGTTTATATTGCTACATGGCATTACATTGTTGGGCACTGTTATCGCTCGATTCTGTATAGTTGAGCAGAAATGTTCAAGATGCGAGATCTGGTGGCAACGAGATGCGCGGCAGGCTGGACTGCTGCCGCAGAGGTCAGCAAATGGCGACCGGCAATGCTCGCCAACACAGCCATTTGCGCGCACTTATGCAAAGTTAAGAGCTTTTGATACACACTGATTACCTTTATTGGCCTTGCCCAAGTCCGAGAATGCAGGCACCTGTGGCATGCTGACACAATCACCAATGAGAAGTGGATAAAGCGCTGCGCAAAGATTGTTCTTTTTCAGCAATACGTTCTACTGTGAAGCGCGGAAAGAGGCTGATAAGCTGAATCCGCACTCTCGGCTGTAGACGAGTATTCAAGCAGGGAAGTTGCTTAAACCCTGATGGCTTCATCCGGGATGAATCATCCCATTCAGACATGCTCGTACAACGTGGACTCGACATCAAATCTGACGACTGCAGAGACGTAAAGTTTTGAATGCCCTGCGGTTTGGTAGGTAGGTGGATTATGCATATCGCAAACCGCGTTGAATGGATTTGATCACATGCAACACGAATGGAGCCAAGACGATCTTGTGTCGTGTTAATCTGACGGGCAATCACTGTACACTATGAACGCCAGCTTACAAATTGAGTGCCAGATCAAATTTCTATCAGACCAGGATAGGTCAATTGGGAGTTATCGGGCCGGAAGAAACCAGTATGCAAGGCGCATCTCCTCAGGGTCATGTGTCAGTCAATCGACGGGTTCAGCGTTGTATCCGAATGCACACATCAGATTGCTCCGTCACTTTTCCAATCTCACATATCCCTATCTTCCTCGATCTTCGAATGACATACTTGTGCCAAAAGGCACCTATATAGTAGATTATACGCCATCGCCTACAGACAGCGATGTCCTACGCCTGCCATCCAAGCAGGAGCTGAGCCCCGAGCAGATGACAAACGTATATGGATTTCCTCGAGACTTGAGGCGCAGGTAAGATTACACCTTAGGCTAGTGCGGGTTGTCCTGCAAAGTAAACCTGCTTTGCCGCGCTGTGGGCCGGACGGCCAAGTCACCAAGTGTCTCAATGGGTGGCCTGCAGTATGGTTTATTGATATCGGTCCCCTTACCCGCAGCCCCCGCGTGGTAGATGTGAGACATTAAGTGATGCCAGCTCATTGTTGCATAGGTACGACATTACAAGTGTGCTTGGGGCTGGCAGCTTTGGAATTGTTAGAGAAGCAGTAGACCGGCAAACGGGCCTTCAGTATGCTTGCAAAACCGTCCCCAAGATGCCAAAGCGTGGGAAACCCACGCCAAGATATCTACTCAAGCTGCAGCAGGAAGTGGATGCCATGCAGCAGCTCGGAGGCAGCTTCGACGCTGTATACTTGAGGGTTGGTACTCGCTGGCAATATCGACAGACAGCTGTCCCGACCTGGCTGCCTCATGCTGTTGGTACTGCGACCCTTTGGCCTTGACATCCTTGAACATGAAGACTACTGTTCCTCTAATCTCTTTGACTTTGTACGAGTACTGTGCCTCCCATCCCGAGCCAAGCAGCGTTCCCTTGTGGTTTCCCTCTTTGAAGAAATCAATGACGCACAAGTCGCTTGACTCCTGATGCACCATGCTAAGTCATCAGACAGGTATGACTGAGGTATGACTGATGGTGGCACCTGCACACTTCTCACTGCTCGCCTCTCAGCGCAGTCCACATTTTCTTCCGCCCGTGACATGGTGGTGCTGCTCACAAAGCAGCCACCGTGTCAGTCAGACCGTGGGGCATCTACCTGGACGCCTTACCTCAGGAGGACTGCAGCTGCGGCTAAGACGGCATGGCAGAGTGCAGGATGTGTTCGAGGATGACAGCAACGTGCACATGGTCATGGAGCTATGCAGCGGGGGCTCCATATTGGAGTCCATCAGATCCAGCCACCCACAGTCTGAGGCGGATGTTGCGGCAATCGTGCGCTGCGTTCTGCGCTTCATTGCGCAGTGCCATACCAAGGTTGATTGCTCTCGCCGCTATGTAGCCAGGGTCATGAGGATACACTTGCACGAAATGCAACAGAAGCAAATCAGAAGAAGTGGGGTGTGTCACACACTACACCACGTCATCGTCTGACTGTCTGCCAAGTCAGGAGTCGTAGCCCTGCTGAATGCAAAGAAGGCAAGAATTGTCTGACGGTGGTCATCGAAACCCAGTGAGCCATCGAGGACGAGGGACCATTGTCCGTGCACCATGGTGGACAAGAGGGCGGGACAACAAATGGAGTGGCTGATGGCTGGCATTGTGTCGCTGTGTGCACACAGGGTATCATCTACCGTGATGTGAAGCCAGATAACTTCCTGTACCTCACTCCAAATGACAGCGCCGTCAAAGCCACCGACTTCGGGCTGTCAATCAGGTGACACAGATCCAGGGCAGCAATACTCGACAGTCTTCGTCTCTTGGTGGGAGTCAACGAGGAAGGTGCTGCGTGTGATGTTGGCAACGAGGAGGACTGGACCAGCTGCATGGCAGCATCGATGCATCCCCAAGGTTTCATTGAGGATGGCCTCCAAGGAAGGTCTGTGTGGTGGTGTGCTGTGGCAGAGGTCACCTGGGAGTGAGCTGTCGATGGTGCATGCTGAATTGAGCAAGCAGTTGAGCATTGTGTGTCACCCGTCCACGACCGCAAACATCAGACCTTCAGATGTACAGCCCGTCTGTGTTGATGCCATGAGAAAGACGTGCCAAAGCTAGTAAAGTGGACGACTCGTCCGACAGCGTCTGACAGGTTTTTCTGCTGCTGTGTGTCACGACCGCTGCTCCCGGGTGGCACCCTCGTTGACTCACGGTCGCATTGGGGTGTGGTGGGACGTGTTGCCCGGATCCGATAGGGTATCTATGTGTCATTTGGTGAAGAGGTCGCTGCATGCGGTCAATCGCTCGCAAGTGGTACTCTAATCCTGCGCCAGTTGTGCACCTGTTGCACAACCCTTTGAGCATCGGTAGTGGCCCACACCCCAACAATTGCCTACTACCACTGCAGTCATAAGCTTCGCTGGGCTGCTTCGCGAGACTCATGGGTCCCCGCTGCAAGAAGAATATGTCACATATATATGTATGTATATATATATATATATATATATATATATGTGTGTATAATATACATATGTGTGCATC
>JAULKR010071104.1:0-11150 GCA_032356305.1 Prasiola linearis | reverse complement strand
TGCCGGCCGGGAGGAAATAAATCCCGCCAACCTGGGTTATTACCGCCTCAGTGCCAACTATACCGACAACAGCGGCGGCAGTCACGTCATTCACCACGACTGGGCCGGCACCCCCGTGGAAACGATCGACGGCAACTCCGTAGCCTTCAACCTCACCGACCGGAGGCCGCTAGCCGCTAATGTGGTGGACGACGAAGTGACAATCACCGTTCAGGGCTTCGACGGGGCTGTCCTCTGGTCGGAAACCTATGCTGAGGATGATGAACAATTAGCTGACCTGGACATAACGGTCCGGGAAAACACCCCGATTTCCCTCGGCGGGGGAGCACCCGGTAGCGGCAACGTTGACAAAAAACTGCGCGGCCGCGTTGTTCAGTTCGGCACCAATTACGACCTCGAAGACCGCACCGTGGTCATCCAGGCACGTTCTGCCGATGACCGGCCCTTCCGCATCGTTGGGGCTACCCAAACCGACACCAGCGAAAAATTCAACCTGCCTTACCCTTCCGGCCGGTACATCCAGGCCCAGGCACTCGTCGACCTCATGCCCGACCAAAAAGGGGTCACGGACAAGGGGGCGACCATGCGTCTCGGCTCATACCCCTGCCATCTCGAGGAGGGCTCCCGCGCGAGGCAAATCTACGGAACCGGAAGCATTGACGAACGGCATCGACATCGCTGGGAGGTCAACAATAACTTCCGCGACACCCTGACCCGCGGCGGACTGGTGCTCTCGGGACTTTCGCCCGACGGTCGGCTCGTTGAGATGGTCGAGCTCGCTGACCACCCGCACTTTGTCGCCTGCCAGTTTCATCCCGAGTTTAAATCTCGACCGCTCAAGCCCCACCCGCTCTTCACAAGTTTCGTCGGAGCCGCGGTCAAGAGAGCAGCGGAGACCAAGTCAAAAGTTAGGCCCAGACCCCTTCGGTCCAAAGGCTCGGCCGTCGTAAAGGCTGCGGGGGCTAAAACCTCCGGCGCGTCGCTCTAAGGACCGGTCGCCGGTAGTCGGCTCCGCTTCCGAGCGAAAGCTTGATATGGCGCGCTTAGGCGCTCTTCACTGCGGCGCCCTCTATGCCTCGGACATTTAAGCAAGTTCCAGGCCACAGCGAGGTTTCGCTTTACAAGAATTGCGTTCACGCGTAACCTTGAACTTTGGCACGCTAAGTGTATACGGCCGCACGTCGGCTACAAGGTACGATAAGTACCTGAAAGGAATAGGGTCACTACTATGGGCATGGAAATGAGACAACAGCTGAAGCTTTCGCAGTCGCTGGTCATGACTCCACAGCTTCAGCAGGCCATCAAGCTCCTTCAGCTCTCGCGCATGGAGCTCGTCGACTTGGTCCGGGAAGAGATGATGGAGAATCCTCTTCTCGAAGACGACTATGAAGGCAGCTCAGCACCCTCCAGCGACGACGGGGGCCCAGACGGCAGCGACAATAAAGTCCAGGTTAAAGAGGATGGGCCAGTCCAAGAAGTCAAAGCCGACGGCGAAGCAGTCGGCGAGATGGACTGGGAGAACTACATCAACAACTACCAGACCGCTCCTCCTTCCTCAGGTCAGGTCAACAACAGCGATGAGTTGCCCTCCCTTGAAGCCACACTGAGTCGGGCGGAATCTCTTCACGACCATCTAGACTGGCAAATTCGCATGAGCGATATGTCCGAGGCGCATCGAGACATCGCCGAAGTCATCTTGGGAAATATCGACGCCGATGGCTACATCAAAGAGCCGCCTTTGGCCCATCTTGCCGACGAAGCTGAGACCACCATCGAAGAAGTCGAAGCCGTTTTGATGACCATCCAGGGATTTGATCCCATTGGAGTTGGCGCCCGCAGTCTTGCTGAGTGCCTGCTCATCCAAGCGATGCACTTTGCTGAGAATGACAACTTGGTCATTAAGATGATCAAGGACCACCTGTCCAACCTAGAGCGCAAGAACTACCAAGCCATTGCAAAGGACACCGGTGAGGTGCTCGAAGAGGTCTACGAGGCTGCCAAAGTCATCATGGAGTTTGATCCACGACCGGGTCGTCAGTACGCGCCCGATGACCCTCACTACATCACGCCAGATGTCTACGTCCACAAAGTCGGCGACCGCTACTTTGTCGTGCCGAACGACGATGGCTTACCCAAGCTCAAAATCTCCAACTTTTATAAGAATGCCTTGGGAGATTCCGCCAAGGCAAAGGACTACATCCAAGATAAGATGCGCTCGGCGCAGTGGCTTATTCGTTCGATTCAGCAGCGGCAGCGGACGATCATCCGAGTCATGGAATCCATCCTCAAGTTTCAGTACGAATTTTTCGACAAAGGTGTCACTCATTTAAAGCCGCTCATCTTGCGAGATGTTGCGGAGGACATTGAGATGCACGAGTCCACAATCTCGCGGGTCACGACCAATAAGTATGTTCATACGCCTCAAGGTATCTACGAGCTTAAGTTCTTTTTTAGCTCGGGCATCTCGCGTACCAATGGCGCCGATATGGCATCTCAGGCCGTGAAGTCTAAAATCAAGACCCTCATTGATGCCGAGAACGTCAAAAAGCCCATGAGCGATCAAAAAATCGCTACCATGCTTAAGGAAAGCGGCATTGATATTGCCCGCCGCACGGTTGCAAAATACCGGGAGCAAATGGGCATCTTGTCGTCTTCCAAGCGTAAGCAGGTTTTCTAAGACGAAGAAGCAAGAACCTCTCCGCGCTCAGTGGCGAGAGAGAAGAACACACAAAAACGAAGAGGAGAGGGTGGATGGACTTTTCAATTACGTTTCGAAAGATGGACGCGACGGATGCGCTCAAGGCCTATGCAAAAGACCGCATGGAAAAAATAAAAAAGTATTTTCCAGATCCCATCGCCTGCCACGTCACTTTAAGCACGGAGCGCCACCAGCATCGGGTCGACGTTAACGTGCAGCTTCACAACGGCTTCCACGTGTCGGGGCACGAGTCGACTGAAAACATGTACTCGTCTATCGATTTGGTTTCCGCGAAGATTGAGAGACAGGTGCGAAAGTACAAGGACAAGCTCCGCAACCACAAGAAGGAGCGGGTGTTGGAAGCTATTCCCGTTCGACACGCCGTTGTCAGCGAGTCCGAGCACGACTCCGATGCAAGTTCGCCGGCGCCCAAGCCCGACGTTCGAAGCTCAGAGATCGCAGCGCAGTCCATGAGTGTTGACGAGGCCATCATGCAGCTCAATTTGGCCCACCGCGCGTTCCTGGTCTTCCAAGACGAGAACAGCGGAAAAATTGCAGTGCTTTACCGCCGCGCCGAAGAAAATCACTATGGCCTGATCGATACGGGCGCGTCCAAATAGTTGTTTTGGGATTCAAACCAGCAAAGGGAATCGATGTCATCCGCCCGGCGCTTTTTCTCCGTGGCTCGCCCACACCTTTAGTGGTGCTGGAACTGCCTATTAGGGCTCTGCGTGGAAGCGGGCTCTCGGGCGCGAAAATGTCCGACGTCAAAGATCTTGCCGAGGCATGGCGTACCTGCCGCTCCGGTGCGAGCTGGTAGCTATGGCGATCGCTTGATATCGGACGGCGAAGTGGGACATCCTAAGCGTGTGATTCCTTCTGCGCTGAGCTCAAGCTGTGTTCTCCTTGCCGGTGTTTTCGTTGCCTTTGTCAATTGCGGCACCGACCCTGCCGACGAGGAGAGTGGTTTTGAAGTGGGAGCGCTCGAGGGACGCTACGACCTTACAGGTTTCGTCGATAGACACTCGAAGCTGAGCGCGCTTTTGACGCCTGAATGTGCTCTCGTTCTCGGTCCAAGGCGAGCTGATCTGCTCTGTGAAAAATCCGACGGGGACGATTCAGAATCACTAGACGTCCGTGTCCAAATAACAGAGGACAAAGTCGCTGCAGAAATATTCTACAAACTCGACCGAGGTGCCGACTACGTCCCAGAGTGCTACGTCACCTACAACGAGACTTTCCGCATCACGGCGAATGCGCTACGAAATTCGAGAGACGAAACGGCTCAGGGCCTGCTGTCGCCTGTCGCGGGCACGTGGGAGGGACAGCTTCGCATCGACGCCGTCTACAACTACGAACTTCGCGAAGAACGACCGCGTTCCTGCGTGCAGCCCACGACCGCACTAGATTATGCATTCGACGCCGACGTGGCGGGTCGCTCGGCCATAATCCGCTACAGCCGAGCGGGGGTGGACATCACCACAGTCGACCTAAGCGCGGAAAACGAGAGCGTAACGATTGCTGGCGAAGAATTCCCTAAAGAACTTTAGCCAAGGGGGCTCGCTTTGTTCGTCTGCTCTTGCGTGTCGCTTTCGCCTAAACCGGTCGAGGACGCCCGCCGAGATACCTGGGAGCACGACCACAACGCGCTCATCGGTTGGCGTCGGCGTTTGACAGTCATGGGTGATACACTCTGACTTGTGCTAAATGGCAGCGTCCTGCGCCACGATTCCGACCTTACCTCAGTTGACAACAGTGTCCATGAGCGCCGCGGACGGCGAAGAACACGAAAAGTGCGCTCTTACGAAAGGTTTCCCGAATCATTTACCCATACAATAATCAAACACAAACGAAGTGGGACAAGGGAGAATTCAAAGTCCAGCTCGTTCAGCGCGGCAATCCACGTCCCATGGGCTACTGCCAGGGGAGTCAGGAAGATCGCGACGAATTGGGGGCTATCGCTGAGTCTGAGGGCGCCGATGAATTCAACATTGAAGTCAAGACGCTTAAAACCGGCCGCGAAATCTGGACCCTCGGGTAGTAAGCTTTCGCCTACAGAGGGCGGCGAAACGTTCGCATGCTCTAATGAGGTCGTTACCCTGGTCGGCACAATGGGATAGAATAGAAGACACGTACTTGTGTCTAATCAGGGCTTAATTTTTCTCGCGTGTGTCGCCTCAGCGGGTTGTTCGGTCATCTTTGATTCAGAGATCCCGCGCGGCGATGTGGAAAACGACGCAGGGCGACCCACGGACGGTGGGAATGTCACGAATCCCTGTCCCACCCGAGAGGGAGCGTCAAAAGTGTTTTCCTTTGACGAAGACCAATCGGTCGACGGCACCGAGACGGTTTGTTTGGCCGGTGCGTGCTCTGACCTTGTCTATGAGCCAAGCGATAAATCTGGATGCGGCAGCGCGCTTCGGATTCGCGAAGACATGCCCTTCATCGTGTCCCGAGACGCTGCTTTGGCTTCGGAAAGCATCGAAGTCAAGGTGCGGCTAAAAACACCAAGTAAAATTGAGCCGGGGCGCCATGGCATCTTTGCGAAAGATGAGTTTGGCACCAAGGACGGTCATTTTGCCTTGTATCTGACCCATGACGGCAAAGACGAAACGCTGATGCGACTGTCGGTACGCTTTCAAAATGAGGTGATCCGGATCGATGATCAAGGTGAGCAAATCATGGTGGAGACTTCGTTTCACAGGTGCTCGAAGGTCGTGACCGCAAACACGTGGCAGGACGTGTCTATTCGCCTCGGACCTCGCGAGTTTGAAATTTCGGTCAATGGTGAGGGTAGCGATTACTCAGGCTCAATCTCATTCTACGGCGATGAAGTTGCTTGCAATAAAGTTGGAGAATTCGCGACGCTTTCGAGTAACGACCGTCCATGGGTCTTTGGCAGTGACAACGAATTTGCTGGGGATGGGGAGGGTCAGGAATTCAAACGGGGTGGAATGCTCGCGGTGGGGACGCTTATAGATGAGGTCGCGCTCTTTGAGACTAGCGCTGGCCGCTCCAGGCGGCTGACGAACAGCCTAGACCAATAAGAGCCTAAATGGGCAGCTGGAGTAGAGCTTCGGGGCGTTAAAACTTTGACTGGGGCGCCGGTCGCAATCGAACCCATGCTGGTTTCAACAGTGCGTTCGTCGTGACATCATCTCTCTTAGAGTCGGTCACTGTGTTCGGTAAACTTAAGAAAACCAGAGCGAATCGAGCGCGTCGCTTAGTCGATAGAGATGATTTCGCGGGTCTGTAGCAGTCCGCAGCACAACGAGAATCTATAAAGCAAAATGTCGGCTTCAGAAATATGCTCGCTTTCGCTTCCGACCTTTGCTGCCACGACGATGGAGACAAAGATATGAATCGCAAGGAAATCGAAGCTCGAAACAACGTCACCATTCATGGTGAGGGCGAAAAAACGGTTATGCTCGCGCACGGCTTTGGCTGCGACCAACGGATGTGGCGCTTCGTTTTGCCTGAGCTCGTTAAAAAGTATCGCGTGGTCTTATTTGACTATGTCGGCTCAGGAAAATCCAAGCTGTCGGCCTTCTCGACGGAAAAGTATTCATCGCTGGATGGCTACGCGTCTGATGTTCTGGAGATTATCGATGCCATCGATGCGAAGAATCTGACCTTTATCGGACATTCGGTAAGCAGCATGATTGGTGTTCTGGCCGCGGCAAAGAATCCAGAGGCTTTTAGCAAGATGGTCATGGTTTGCCCGTCCCCGTGCTTTCTCAACGATCCGCCCGATTACAACGGGGGTTTCGAAGAAGCGGATCTAAAAGAGTTAATTGATTTGATGGACAAAAATTACATTGGCTGGGCAGATTATCTTGCACCGATGGTCATGGGCGCGAGTGCCCCTCCCGAGCTCACAGGTGAACTCTCGGGAAGTTTCTGCTCAACGGATCCCGTGGTCGCCAAGACCTTCGCCAAGGCAACCTTCTTTTCAGATCATCGCGAGCACCTACCAAGGTGTCATACGAAAACACTTATTATCCAGTCAGCATCCGATGCACTAGCGGCCGTTGAGATCGGCGAGTACATCAACAAAAGCATGCCTGATAGCGTGATGGAAGTCGTTCAGTCACAGGGGCACTGCTTGCATATGACTGAACCGGAAGCGACGGTGCGCTTGATCGGGGAGTTCCTAGCGCCTTGAGCGACCCCGAATTGCTTAGCTCCACCGACCTCGATAGATTACCCTGCGGTGTGATTCAGGTCAGCGGCGACCGATGCATCGTTTTTTGCAATCGGGAGGCGTCTCGACTTCTCGGTTCGGACGCTGGCGGTCTAGCGGGTCAGCGTCTCGAGAAGGTTCTGAGCGCCGCCTCTCGCATTTTTGTGGACAGCTACGTCTACCCGCTCTTGATTGAGACTTCCATCGCCGAAGAGATTCAGCTTACCTTAAAGACCACAGCCGGCGAGAGACTGCCCGTTGTGGCAAACATCCTAGCTGAAGACGACAGGGCGTCAGTTTGGTCATTTACCGCCTGCCACAATCGAAACGCACTCTACGAGGAACTCTTGCAGGCGCGAGATTCGCTGAGCTTCCAGGCGAAGAAGTTGAGTCGACTCAACAAGGACGCTTACGAGGAAAACGAAAATCTAAAAGTATTTTGTCGCAGCTTGTCGCACGACTTTACCGCACCAATCAGAAGAGCGCGGCAGATGCTTGAGATATTGATTGAAGAGCTTGAGAACAAAGGCATCGATATTCAAGCTGAGCGAAAACTCTTGGACCGCTCAATCGATAGTCTCAAGTCGCTCATGACTTTGGTTGAAGGTCTCGTGCAGTTTCTGATCGCTGACTCACGTCAGCCGGAACCTAAGGTTGTGGATATGAATCGAGTCCTACTGGCGGCGGTGCGCCTCAACGAGGGCGGCAAATCGGCGCTCTGCGTTGAGATTGCGGACGCACTCCCACCCGCGCTGGGAAATTCTGCCCAGCTGCAGGTTTTGTTCAAAAATCTGATCGCCAATTCTATTAAGTACAACGAGAATCCTCCGAAAATTAGCATCACGTGCGACAGCTCCACCCAAGACGGGATGAACATCTTTTCTCTGAAAGACAACGGCATCGGTATCGATCCTGAATTTTTCAGAAAGATCTTTGAACCCTTCTCTCGCCTTCATACGTCGAAAGTTTACGAAGGCAGCGGGCTCGGTCTCAGCATTGTGAGCAAGCTTGTGATTCGGCACGGAGGCAGCATCTCTGTGGAAAGTACGCCCGGGCACGGCAGCGTTTTCCACGTTTCGCTCCCTGTCGTCTCGAAGAGCGCGATCACGAAGGTCGAAGACGCGACCTAAACCATCGTGGAAATAAAGGGCTCCGCAGACGCTCGAGTCTTACGAGATCGCCTAGGGAGGAGGGCGCATCGACGAGGTGGCGCTTTTGGCGGGTAACCCTTACCCAGGAGTGACGCCTGCAATTTCGCGGGTTTGCGTTTTTTTGGCTGACCCTAGAGAAGGGCCGTGCGACACCCGCCCTGTGCTTAAGTCTGTGCAAGTTGCGGCGCCAATAACGGCGATATTTTTAATCATCGGAATCAAGGTCGCTTACGCTGGAGGCGCGAGTCGCACCTCGATCTCCGCTCAAGTGACGGGCGCACGTAGCGGGGGGATGTCAAAGCTGAGGGGCCTCCGCATGGGTCCCGGCCGCGGCCGAATAAAAGCCGCTTTGACGAATCTTCGACGGCACACACTATCGAACGAAGCTGCGTCCAAGAGAAAAGTGGACCTTTTAATAGAGGCAATGCGCCTGGCGGAGACCACCAAGGTCACGTCGGTGCTTGTGTCTGAGACCGCCTTGTCGCCGAGTTCTAGCGTTTTCATTTCGCTTACGAGTGACCGGCAGCTCGTCGCAGAAGTCCACACGCTCGACGAGCGGGGACACGCAAAACTTGAGACGCTTGCAATCGAGAGCTTTCTCGCGCGCGAATCAATGCATCCCATCGGCAAAAAATTTCATCGAATCATTCGTAAATCGATTGCCCAGCTCTACAGAGACTTCAAGGGGACAAAGAGACTGAGGCTGCTGTCGCCACCTTCGTTTGATTAGACGTTCAAATGGGCTCAGAGCCGGTCGCTTTGAGATTAGCGCGACATGCTCTGATAGATGGTCATGCCCTGTCGCCAGACTAAAATGGCGACCGATGAGCCTGCTGCAGAACTTTGCCTTTTAAATCCTTTGACAGAGACAATGGGGTTGCGGTTGATTTCCATGATGATGTCTCCGGGGCGAAGGTTGACTCGGCTTGAGGCAGACTTTGGCGAGATGGCGCTGACCATGACACCTTTGACGGTGCTGGGAATTTTTCTGTTGGTCCTCAGCGCTTTTGTAAGCGCTTGAACCTTAATTCCCTTAAACAGGCCTTGGCCTTCGACGCCGCTGCCCTTGAGGCTTATTTTGGGCTCCTTTGCCTCTGACGCTCTTTCGAGTTCACCTAGCTTTGCCACGAGCGTTCGTGGCTTGCCATTGCGGATAATGGCGAGGGTCGTGGTCTGGCCGGGTTTTAATGCAGCGACTCGATTGCGGAAGACCGTTGATGATTTCACTTTTTTACCGTCCATCGCGGTGACCACGTCGCCGCGCTTGATTCCTGACTTCTCGGCAGGACTGTCAGGGACGACCTCGGGTATGAGGACGCCGCGCTGGTCTCCAAGTCTGAGTCCCTTGGCTAAGTCTTTCGTGAGGTCTTGAATTCCGACGCCAAGGTATCCGCGCTGGACTTTGCCCCCGCTCGCGAGATTGGCGGCGATGGGGCGAATCATGCTCGCGGGAATCGCAAAGCCGATTCCTTGGTTGCCGCCACTTCGACTCACGATGGCAGTGTTGATGCCGACAAGGTCGCCATTCATGTTCACGAGCGCTCCGCCGGAATTACCAGGATTGATTGCGGCATCGGTTTGGATAAAATCTTCGTAGTGCCCTTGGCCCATTAGCGTTCGACCCTTGGCAGACACGATGCCCATGGTGACGGTTTGTCCAACTCCAAAAGGGTTTCCGATAGCGACCACCACTTCACCAAGGCGCAACTTGTCCGAGTCGCCATAGCGAAGTGCTTTAAGACCTTTGACCTTTTGCTTAAGCTTAACGACAGCCAGATCTGAGAGTGGGTCCGTGCCGACCACTTCCGCGTCATATTCGCGACCGTCGTTCAGAGAAACCTGGATGCCGGATGCGTTTTCGACCACGTGGTTGTTGGTAATGATGAGTCCAGATTCGGAAACAATCACACCTGACCCGAGGCTCGAAGCCTCGCGCTCCGCAGGCTCCATGCCTCGCGGCATCATGGGGCCATTGCTGAAGAAGTCGAAGAGGTCCGTGTTTGCCCCACGTTGCTTGACGATGCGGGTCGCTGAGATATTGACCACGCTATCGATGGTCTTCTCGGCAACGTCTGCAATGGTGACGCCGCCTGCGCTGGTTAGGGACGGGGCGGACGCGCTTTGAGCGCTGGCGGCAGAAGAGAAAACTCCTAAAGTGAGAGCGAGTATTAGGGGCCGAAGGTGTCGCTTGTTTTTCATAAGTCTTGAGTCCTAGTCGCTTTGAGTCCGAGGAATATCAAAATCCTGATGCAGGGGCTTTGAGTAGACACGCCCGCACCCGTTTAGATTCCAACTTTTTCCAAAGCGTTGCCTGGTTCGTGAGTACTTAGCGTTCTAAGTGGCCGTAATGTGGCCACCGTCGAGAAAGCTGTCAAGGTGCTCCACAGATTTGACGGTTCAAGCTCGACGCTTATCTAAGGTGAAGGGATTGAAAGTGAGCGTCGAACTCCACCACCCACGCTAAGCACCATGTCGGAAAAGACTCACACCTTGAAATCACGTGGATTGCGTTAAAATCCGAAGGGATGACGACCCTCTCCCTGACTCAATACCTGCTGAGTCGTCTCGCTTGGGCGTCCTTGATTCTCATCACGCTGTCTGCATGCGGTGAGGATGGGTCGACATCCACCAGCAACGATGACGCGGATCTCATCGCCCTGAGTGGGCCCATTTTTTCACTGCCAAGTCAGACTTTCGAAGGGTCGCTCACGCTCGAGCTCTCGACTGAAGACGCCACCGGTGAAATTTACTACACGCTGAATGGGGAGGATCCGAGCGCGAGAGCGGGAACATTGTATCAAGCGCCGCTGGTGCTGACCGCGTCGATCATCTCGGTCCGCAACTCGTCCGCCAATTGGCGAAGCTGCGATTGTTCCAGCTTGCGCAGGTCTGCGGGGGTATCGACCGTGTCGAGGAGCGGCGTGTTGGGGCGTGTCGTCATGGCAGAATGGTTACAACGGAAATCCTGCCGCGTCCATGAACAGCTTGTCGATGAATTGGAACGCTTCGTCGTGGCGGCTTGCTGGCTAAGCTCCTCCGCGCAATCTTCACAAAGCCCGCGCAGTTCAACCACCGGGCGCACATCGGCAAAGCCGTTGCGCTTGCCTGCATCGCGCAG
>JAULKR010071103.1:0-36740 GCA_032356305.1 Prasiola linearis | reverse complement strand
TCGGGTTCGGGTTCGGGTTCGGGTTCGGGTTCGGGTTCGGGTTCGGGTTCGGGTTCGGGTTCGGGTTCGGGTTCGGGTTCCGCATCAGGGCCTGGCACGATGACAGGACCGGGCTCGGGCTCGATCACCGGTGTCACCACCACCGGCAGGACGGTGAACGGGCTGTCCGGTGCCGCGTTGCCCGGATCCACCGTCGGACTGGCCGCTCCGAGCGACACCGTGCCGTCGTTACCGGACGCCGGGAACGAGCCGACGTCGACCTTGCTGCTGTTGGACAGGTTCGCGGTAGGGATCGCGTCCAGCCCGTCGTTCGTGCCGGTGGCCGGATCGCCCTGGCTGCAGGCAACGCACAGCGCCACCAGCGACAGCGAGAAGAACGCCGGCACCGGAGGCCGGGCGGTATGGATGGCGGGCGGGCGCGGCGTTCGCCGTGGTCGGGTGTCGCGAACAGGGCGTGGGAGATTGCAATGCATGCGGGACGATGTCTGCCGGTGCGAATCACCGGTCAGCTAGCGGCACCGTTCTCGCCGGCAGCATTCGCATCTCGCGACGACGCCGGCGTTTTGTGACCCGGGGCGCGAATCGCCCTTTTGAGAACACCGACCGCCCCGCAGGTCGTACCGTTACCGCGCCTTCACCCCCTTGATTGCCTTTCCGAGCGACAGCAGGTGAGTCAGCACCAGGAGCGTCGACACGCCGGCCCCCGCGAACCAGGCCACCGGCCCGTCCAACCACAGCACGCCGATGACGGCCGGCAGGCACATGGCCGCCGAGCGTGCGGCGACTGCCAAGGTCGATCGGGCCATCGTGCCGATGCCGATACCGGTCCGGATGCCGACCCAGCCGAGAAAGCCGACGTAGCACACCGAGCTGGCCAGCACGTAGGCGGCCAGCGTGCTCTGCATGTCACCGGTGCGTGCGCCGTTCACGATCGCACCGGTGCGCAGGGCGAACAGCACGACCTGGAACACCAGGTCCTCCATCTGCCGCTCCAGCACCGGGAACAGCATGGTGAGTGGCGACGCCACCATGGAGAAGTACACCAGTAGCGCCAGCCAGCGCGCCAAGTCTCCCGCCACCGTCCACTCGACCCCGAACGCCACGCTGAACACGTCGGGGGAGACGACGGCGATCAGCATCAGCGACGGCATCGACAGCGCGCACAGAGTCTCGTGCGCCTTCCTGACCAGGCCTGCCAACGTGCCGGCACGCGCCTTCTCCGATGCGGACGACAGGAAGGCCGACGCCACCGCGCCGCTGACCACCGCCGCGGGCGTGTTCAGCACGCGCGCGGCCAGCGCGTACAGCCCGGCGGGCACCGGTCCGAAATACACCGCGAACAGCATCGTCGGCATCTGCGCGCTGATCCGGTTCAGCAGGGCCGCCCAGCTCGAGATCAGCGGAAAATGGCGGTAGCGCACCAGCACCCGACGCAGGTCCGCCCGAGTCACCGGCGCCAGCGCGCCATCGCGGCGGGCGATCCTGCCCAGCGTCACCGTGCCCGCCCCCTGATTGGCGACCTGCCCGGCGATCAGTGCCACCGCGCCCAGCGGTGCGCCCAGCAGCTGGACCGCCAGGCTGGCCAACACCTGCCACAGCCGCGCCCTGCCGACCGGGCCGAAGGCGCCGGTGCGAATGCACCAGAACCGGAACACCGTGAACGCACCGAGCAACAGGATGCTTGCCGGCAGGAAGAACAGCAGCGGCGCCAGCGAGGGCGAATTGAACAGCCCGGCGATCGCGTCGCGGAAGAACAGCACCGCCACCAGTCCGATCAGCGTGTTCAACCCGACGAACCCGAGCGACAGCATCAGCACCGCCGTGGCATCCCTGTGCACGTCGGGCAGCGAGATCGCCAACTCGTAGCGCAGGGCGAGCACCACCCCCAGGATGGTGGTGATCGACATGTAGACCGCCAGCACACCGAAGTCGGCCGGCGTGTACAGGCGGGTCAGCAGCGGAGATGCCGCCAGCGCCAGCACCTGCCCCAGCGCATTGCTGCCGGCCAGCACCGCCGCGCCGCGCGCGAACCGCCCGTGCGGTAGCAGGGCACCCAGACGCCTTCCTATCGCGCGTATCATCGATCGTTCACGCCTGGGTGCCGACACCGGTCCCTTCTCCGGCCACCGCGGCCGCAACGGATCTCATGACGCCTGCCCAGCCCCGTCGAACGCTGACGATCGACGTGATCATCCCGACGCTGGGCAACGGTGGTGCCCAGCGCATGGTCGCGTTGCTGAGCGCCTGGCTTGCGGGACGGGGCCACCGGGTGCGGATCATCACCTTCGCCAGCACCGACCACCCTGTGGTGCATCGCCCCACCGACGAGCGTGTCGCCATCGAACCGATCGGTCGGCACACCGGTACGCGCTTCTCCGCACGCAGCCTGCTGGCCGTGCTGTGGCGGCTGCGCGGCACGGTGCTGGCGCGTACACCGGACGTGGTGCTGAGCTTCCAGGACATCGCCAGCTTTCCGGCCCTGCTCACGCTGCCGCGCCGGCTGCCGGTGGTGGTCGCCGAGCGTCACGATCCGCACACCTACTCCCGGCCCGGCCTGCGCGCTCGCCTGCGTGCCGCGACCTATCCGCGCGCTGCGGCAATCGTGGTGCAGACGCGGATGCTCGCCGCGCGCTACGCCGACAAGCTGCAGGCACACCTGCACGTCCTGCCGAACCCGTGCCCGGGCGTGAACCGTACGGCGCTTCCCGATTCCGCTCCGATCGAGGCGCGCACCACGCCACCGGTCTGGACGATGGTGACGGTCGGGCGGTTGGAGGCTAGCAAGGAGCTGGCGTTGCTGATCGAGGCGGCCGCGATCGCGTTCCAGGGGCGCGACGGCTGGCGGCTGGACATCCACGGCGTCGGCCCGCTCAAGGGCGCACTGCGCGAGCACATCGCCTCGCACCGGCTGACGCACCGCATCGCGCTCGCCGGCCATTGTCCGGACGTGCCGGACACGCTGGCCGATGCCCACCTGTTCGTCTTCCCGTCCAGTACCGAAGGTTTTCCGAACGCGCTGGCCGAGGGAATCGCCTGCGGCCTGCCCTGCATCGCCTACCGCGGCGTCAGCGGGGTGAACGAGCTGATACGCGACGGCGAGAACGGCGAGCTGCTCGATCCGGCCGACCGCACCCCGCAGGCACTGGCCGACGCGCTGGCGCGGGCGATGGACGACCCGCAAGCCCGCGCACGGCACGGTGCCCGTTCGCTGGAAATCGCGCGCGAGTTCGACCGTGAACGCCTGTTCGGCCAGTGGGAACACCTGCTCGTCGAGGCGGCGAACCGCGCCGCCCGCTGAGAGTCGGCGCGACCGCCGGAGTCCGCCACCCACCGCGTCAACGGATCCGGGACGCACGGCGCGGATCCGCGTCGAGCCAGGATTGCATCATCAGGATCGCCCACAGCTTGCCGGCGTGCTCGTCACCGTCGCGGCCCGACAGGTGGGCGGCGCGCAGCGTAGCAACCGCCCGGGCGTCGTACAGCCCCTGCCGTTCCAGCCGCGCCGGCGCGAGCAGATCGGCCGACCAGTCGTGCAACGGGCCGCGCAGCCACGCACCGACCGGCGCACCGAAGCCCATCTTGGGTCGCTCGATCAGCTCGCGCGGTACGTGCCGGAACAGCACCTCGCGCAACAGGTGCTTGCCTTGCCCGTTGCGCACCTTCATCGACACAGGCAACCGCCAGGCGATGGACAGCACGCCGGGATCGAGCAATGGCACGCGGGTCTCGAGGCTGATCGCCATCGCCGCCCGGTCGACCTTGGCGAGGATGTCGTTGCTCAGATAGTCCTGCGTGTCGGCGTAGGCCATGCGCTCGACACCGTCGAGCCAGTCGGGCAGCCGTACCGACGTGCCGTGCGCGCCCTCGCCCACCAGCAGGTGGCCCGGATCGAGCAACCGGCCGTGGGTCAGGCCGTACAGCTCGTCCAGCGAGGAGGCACCCATCCAGCGACCGAAACGGCGCAGCTTCGGCCCGATGCGGCCTGGGCGACCGTGCCGGTCCGCCAGCCGCCGCAGCCCGCTGGCCACCCGGTCCAGCGTGCCGGCCGGGGTGCGTGACAACACCGCGCCCACGGCGCGGCGCAGCGGCACCCGATTCATGGCTCGCCACATCGCCGGCGTGGCGAAGTAGCGCTTGTAGCCGCAAAACAGCTCGTCCCCGCCGTCGCCGCTCAAGCTGACGGTCACGTGCGCGCGCGCCAGCCGACTGACCAGGCAGGTCGGGATCTGCGAGGCGTCGGAGAACGGCTCGTCGAACAGCGTCCCCAGCTCCGGCACCACCGCCAGGGCATCGGCGCCACTGATGATCTGCTCGCGGTGCCGGGTGCCCAGGTGGGCGGCCACCGCGCGCGCGTGCGCCGACTCGTCGTAGCCATCGACGTCGAAGCCGATCGAGAAGGTCTCGACCGGCCGGCTCGACTGCTGCTGCATCAGCGCCACGACCAACGAGGAGTCGATGCCACCGGACAGGAAGGCTCCCAGCGGTACGTCGGACACCATGCGCAGCCGCACCGCCTCGGCCAGTGCCGCCTCCAGTTCCTCGATTGCCAAGCTCTCGTCTTCGAAGCGGTGCGCGGTCGCCTCGCGCACCGTGGCCTCGAGCGACCAGTAGGGCTCGATGCGAACCTCCTGCCCGGGCCGCCACTGCAGCACGCTGGCCGGCGGCAGCTTGGACACCGCCTCGTAGATCGACATCGGCGAGGGGACGGCGGCGCGCTGCAACTGTTCGAGCACCGCATCGCGCGAGATTTTCAGCGGCACCAGATCCGACACCTCGATCGCGCGCAGCTCGGAGGCGAACACCAGCCGTTCGGTGGTGGCGTGCCAATAGAGCGGCTTTTCACCGAAGCGATCGCGCGCCAGTGACAGCTCGCCGCTCTGCCGGTCGAACAGGGCGAAGGCGAACATGCCGTTGAACCGGGTCAGCGCCGGCTTCAACCCCCAGCGCGCGATCGCCTCCAGCATCACCTCGGTGTCCGAGGAGCCGCGCCAGGCGACGGGCTCCTGCGCCTCCAGCTCGGCGCGCAGTTCCCGGTAGTTGTAGAGCTCGCCGTTGTACGAGATCACGAACCGGTCGTGGTGGGCACGCATCGGCTGATGCCCGCCCTGCCCGACATCGATGATGGCCAAGCGCAGGTGACCGAGCACCGCGTCACCCTCGCTCCACACGCCCGTGCCATCGGGGCCGCGATGGGCGATCGAGGCGAGCATGCGCCGGCACAGTGCCTCGGCGTCGCGCACATCGGGGGCGTGAAAGCCGGCTACGCCGCACACGGCACACGTCTCGATCGGGAACGGTTCATGCCGATACCGGCTGCTCGGCCCCGGACGCGGACGGCGTGTCCGGACGCGAGCGGCTCCTGCGCCGACGTCGCTTGCGGGAACCCGCGACACGGGCGACCGATGTCGCCGATGCCCTGAACAGCCACAACCCGAGTGCGAACCACAGCAGGTTCCACATCACGCTCTTGGCCAGCACCACGCTGATCAGCACGTAGATCAGCATGAAGGCCGAGAACAGGTTCGCAGGCGTCGGCTTCGTGTGGCGCATGACCTGCACCATGCGGCGCAGGCAGAACACCAGCGCGAGCGACAGCACCATGAAGGTGAAGAAGCCGAAGAACTGCCACGCGCTCAGCAGGTTGTGGATGTAGGTGCCGAAATAGCCGTGGCGCTCCACGGTCAGCGGGAAGTTGCCGATCCAGAACTGCTCGGCCAGATCGCCCAGCCCCTGCTTCAGCAACGCCTGCCGACCGGCGAACGAGGAGTCCTCCGCCAGCCCGTCGAGAAACAGCATATCGCGCACCGCAGCGCTTTCGACATCGACGAATCCGGAGTCGACCGCGAAGCGTCCGATGAAGAACAGCGCCGCCCCGATGACGCCGATGGCCAGCGCGGTGCGCATGACCCGTCCGCCGCGCAGGTTCAACAGGATCACCGTCAGGGTGAACACTGCCAGCGCCGTGCGTCCGCCCATCGAGAACAGCACCAGCATGCCGGCCAGCGCGACAATCAGCCGCGTGCGGTGGCTCATCGCGTAGGCGAACGCCAGCAGGATGATCACGTACTTCTCCAGCGTCAGGTGGCTGGCCTTGAAGGCCGCCTCGTCGCGAATTTCCTGGTAGGCGACGGTGCCGTCGAAACCGACTCCCAGCAGGAAGGCGATGAACAGGGTGCCGGCCACCGCGACGGCCACCAGCGAGGATTCCTTCCACTCGAACATGGACGCGGCACCGCCCGCGCACATCCAGATCACCGACACCATCCAGATGGTGCGGATGTTGGCGAGCGTGTCGACGCCGTCGTCGTCCAGGTTGGTGGTAATGAACAGGGGCTGCGTCATGATGACCATCGTGATCAGCAGCACCAGCAGGTAGCCTCCGACCTCGGCCCGCGGGAACGCGAAGCCCTCGCGGGTGATCGTCATCAGGCGCTGTAACACGAACAACGAGCCGATGCCCAGCAGCCACAACCCGACGAACCAGGCGTTGGCCCGCAGGAACAGCACGTTGGCCAGGTTGAAGAAGCAGTAACCGAGCAGAACCGCCATCCCCAGTCCGTTGATCTGTCTCACGCTGTTCTCCTCGCCGGTCCGGATGTCCGGCCTGAAATTCCCGATATGATCCCGCCCGCCCTCAGCAGACTAGCCCCGTGCCATGTCACCGCGATGTCCCGAACCCGACGGTGAACGTGCACCGCTGGCAGACACCGTCGCCGCCGTCGCGCTGGCGCTGGCCGTCGCGCTGGTCCTGTACGCGGCGCAGGGGCTGCGCGGCACGGACCAGTACTGGTACGTGGCCGATGTCGAGACGATCGCCGCCGGACGACCGGCGCTGAGCAATACTTGGTTTCCGATGGGCCTGTTGCGTGAGCCCGACGGTGACTACACCGCGCCGGTCTACCACAACGGACCGCTGCTCCACCTGGTCGCGGCGCTGCACCGAGTATTGCCGGTATCGGCCTACGCTGCCTGGATCGGCATCAACCTGGCCTGCCTGATCGTCACCGTGCTGGTGGTCCGCGCCTGGCTGCGGCGCCGCACGAACGCCACCGTGGCCGGCTGGGTCGCCGCCTGCGCAGCACTCTCGCCGATCGGTGTCTGGCAGGCCGCCAACGTGCTGCGCGAGACCTGGTTCGGCGCGCTGTCGGCACTCGCGCTCGGGCTGTTCCTGCTGACCGACACCCCTCGCTCGCCGGTGGCCGGGATCGCGCTGGCCGCCCTGCTGGCCCTGGTGCTGTGCATCGGCGCGCTGGCGCACCCGATGTTCCTGATCCTGCTGGTGCTGCTGGGCGGCGTGCGCACCCTCGACGCCGTTCGCGAGCGATCGTTGCGCCCGCTCGCGCAGCTGCTGCCGGTGATCGCCGCGCTCGCCACCGTGGCGCTGTTCAAGGATGACTGGTTCCCGAGCTCGTTCCAGCCGAACCTGGCATCGATCATCGTCTCGGCGATTCCCGGCGGCACCAACATGGCCTGGCACTTCGCCGACGTGCAGGCGACGCTCGACCCGGCCTTCCTGTGGTCCAAGCTGCTGGATGCGGTCGGACGGCAGTTCGCCGTACCGTCCCTGTGGCCGATCTACCTGCAGACCAATGCCGCCCTGCTGGCCTGGGTCGCGCTGGCGGTGGCCCACCTGCGCACGCCCCGCCGGGACGTGCCCGAGCTGCGCACGTTGCTGGTGCTGGGCGCATTTCTCGGCCTGTACGCCGCGATCGTGGTGCTGCAGCAGAACCACATGCGCTTCCAGCAACTGGTGGCACCGGCGGCGTTCATCCTGATCGGCCACGCCCTGCACATCCGGGTCCCGCAACGCCTGATGGCGGTGCTCATGGTGCCGGCATTGATCGGTTCGGGTGCGGTGGCGGCCGCGATGGCGCACCGGCTGCACGACGAGGCGCTGACCGAGCGCATCGATCGCGCCACGGTGGCGAGCACCTTCGAGGGCGTGGGGGCGGACGACCGGGTGCTGTTCGTCGACATCAACCGCCACGACCCGCTGTCGTTCGTGCTGCGGCCCACACCGGCTCTGTTCATTCGCCCATCGCTGATCGACGACGAGGCCGCACGCCGGGCGATCGCACGCTTCGGGCCTACCGTGCTCGTCACCAACGGCGCACCACTGCCCTACGGGCTGGACGGGTTCGTGCCGGTGGCCGACAGCGATACCGACAGCTTCGGCCGCCTGATCGTTCACACGCGCCGGAATTGACGACGACGGCGGGAGGCGCCGGGCGATTCGCATGCTCAGCCGTCGTCGTGGCCGACGTGAACCAGGGTGTCGGCCTTGGCATGCACCTCGTCGTAACGCCGCTCGAAGGCGGCCACATCGACGCTCTCGCCGCGTAGCCAGCCGATGATGGCGGCCGGAAAATCCGCACCGGCCCGGTGCGAGAATGGGTAGCCGCCACCGAAGCGCGGGTTGAGTTCCAGCACGCTCAGCGTCTCGCCATCCACGAACACGTCGCAGTCCAGGTTGCCCAGGTGGCCCAGCTCGCGACCGAGCTGTTCGCCGAGTGCCACCAGATCCGGCCGATCGCGCAGGCAGGCCCGATCGGTCTCGCCGGCGCGCATGCCGAGCTTCTGCTTGGCGTACACACCGTGCGTGCGGCCGTCGAAGTCGTTCAGCACATCGATGCCGAACTCGACGCCTCGCGCGCAGGCCTGGATCAGCGTTGTGTGCTCCGGATCGAGGGCGCCCGGTGGCAGGCCCCCTTCACGGCGGCACTGCGAGCTCACCAGCCCGAACGCCTGCGTCAGTTCCTGTGCGTCGTGCACGCGGTGCACCGCGGCCGATGCGCTGCCCCAGCGCGGCTTGACGATCAGCGGAAAGGCGAGTTCGCCCGCGTCGACGGCGGCGCTCGCCGCTGCCGGATCGGTCAGGGTGAGCGGTGTGCCGATACCTAGCGAGGCCAGCCAGCGGGCGCTTTCGCGCTTGTCGAAACAGCGGTCGATCACCGCGCTCGCCGACACCAGCAAGCGCGCACCGGTCGACTCGATGCGCTCGCGCGCACGTGCCAGCACCGGCAGTTCATGGTCGTTCAACGACACGACCAGATCGGCCGACTCGCGGCGGCAGACCTCCAGCAACGCCTCGATGTACTGCGGATCGGAAACCGCCGGTACCACGTGACGCACATCGCACGCAGCCATCGCCGGTGCGTTGATGTCCATGTCCGCACCGACGACGCGCACCCCGGTCACCGCACGGAAGTAGTCGACCAGGTAGTTGCGCCTACCTACGCAGGTGAACAGGACGGTGGTGCTGGCAACCGCCACGCTCAGTAGCCTCGCTCCGGTCCGACGATGTTCAGCGGCGCCTCGCCGCGCGCGGTGCGCTGCAGGTTCTCGATCGCGTCGTCCAGGTGCGGAAAGCCGCCGGTGGCGTAGCCGGCACGGTGCGGCGACATGACCACGTTCGGCAGGGCCGCGAAGTCATGGGCCTGCGACGGTGCCCGCTGGGGTTCGTCCCGCGTGGGATAGCTGTACCAGGTGTCGATACCGGCGCCGAGCACGGTGCCGCCAGCCAGCGCCTCGTGCAGCGCCGACTCCTGCACGATCGCCCCGCGCGAGACGTTGACGAGCGTGGCGTCCGCGCCCATGGCCGTCAGGGCCGACGCGCCGATCAGGCCGCGCGTGGCCCCGGTCAGGGGCAATGCCACGAACACCCAGTCGGCGCCGGTCAGCGCCTGCTCCAGGTCGGCCACCGCCCAGGCGCGCGCCACCGGCGGGGCCCCTTCGGACACCGTGCCACGGGTGGTGACCGCCTCGACGCTGACATCGAAGCCGCTCAGGCGACGGGCGATGCCCTGCCCGATCGCCCCGTAGCCGAGCACCACCGCACGCGTGCCGGCTATGGTGCGCGAGAACGGGGACACCGCGTTGCCGGCCGGATCGATCCGGTTCCAGCGCCCGTCGCGCATCAGCCGGTCGTGGTAGGCGATCTTCTTGGCCGATGCGAGCATCAGCGCCAGCGCGTGCTCGGCGACGATGCCGCCGTTCGAGTGCGAATTGCAGACCGTCACGCCATGGCGGGCGAGCGTATCGAAGTCGACGTTGTCGACGCCGGTCCACGGGATTTGGAAGAAGCGCACTTCGTGCGCGGCGGCCGCGGCGAGCACCGGCTCGGCCAGCAGCCCGCCCATCACCACGTCGATGCCGCCGGCCTCGATGGTTGCGGCGACGGCCTCGGCGTCGAAGCGCTCCGGTTCGACGAACTGCACGTCGACGCTCAGCCGTTCGGCCAGGTAGGCCCGGTCCGGCGCCATCAGGGACTTGCTCAGCAGCACCTTCACGAGGCGAGCCCTCCGCGCGGCTCGGCCACGAAGGCGGCGATCTGCTCCAGTGCGGCGTCCAGGGTGACATCGTCGACCGCGAACGAGAGCCGGAAGTGATCGTCCCAGTCGCGCCCGAAGGCCAGGCCCGGCGTGGTGGCCACACCGCGCTGCTCAAGCAGCGCGCCGCAAAAGCGGTTCGAATCCAGCCCTGCGCTCGAGACGTCGACGAAGGCGAAGAACCCGGCGTCCGGCACGCGCCCGGTCAGACCCGGTGTGCGGTCCAGCCAGGCCTGGACGCGCGCGGCACGCCCGCGCAGCGTTTCCAGATAGACCGGCAGGTGCGGACAATCGACGTCCCAGGCACGTTCCAGCGCGCGCTGCACGAACGTATTGGTGTTGGTGTTCATGTGCTGCTGGATCTTCGTCACCCGCGAGGCGATGGCGTCGGGCAGGGTGGCGTAGCCGATGCGCCAGCCGGTCAGCGCGTGCGACTTGCTGAAGCCGTTGATGGTCACCACACGCAGCACGGTGTCCTCCAGCGCGCCGATGCTGACGTGCTCGCGCCGACCGAACACCAGCTTCTCGTACACCTCGTCGGAGATCACGTAGGCATCGGCCGCCCCGGCGATCGCCAGCAGGCGTTCCAGCTCAGCCCGTTCGTGCATGAACCCGGCGGGGTTGTTCGGCGAGTTGATCAGGATGGCCCGGGTACGCGGGCCGCACAGCGACTCGATCCGCTCCAGCGGCAACGCATGGGTGCCGCGTTCGACACCGACCACGTGCACCACGGCATCGGGCTCTGCCAGGTAGATTTGCGGTACGAAGCTGACGAAGGCCGGGGTGATCACGATCACCTCGTCGCCCGGCTCCAGCATCGCCATCAGCACGATCGACAGGGCCTGCTTGGCACCCGCGGCGACGAGCACGCGCTGCGCGTCGGCCGGCACCCCGTTCTCGTCACGCAGCTTGCCCGCAATGCGCTGGCGCAGGCCCGGCAGGCCGAGCGGGCTGGAGTAGCGCGCATTGCCCTCGCCCAGCACCTCGGTGACTGCCTCGACCAGCGGTACCGGCGTGGGGAAGTCCGGCTCGCCCAGACCGAGTGACAGGATGGGCAGGCCGGCCTCGCGACGGCGCCCTGCCGCCTCGGCGAAACCGAGCGTCAGCGATTCGCCGATTTCCTCGCGGAAACGCATGATCGGGGGTGTCCTTGTCGGCGTGTGGTGACGGGACGGTGCCCGTCTAGGGAAGCTGGCATGCGGCGGCGGATACCCGGCCAGACGGCGGCGACGCGCGGTGTGCAGCGCCCGATTGTACGTGACGCATCGCCACCGGCCGTGACAACACGGTCGCAGTGCCACGACCGCAGTTCACCACGCACGTCGTCCTCAGGCGGCGTTCGTGTCGCGTCCGGCCATCGTCCGGCCAACCTGGCCGATGGCCGCCACGGTGCGCTCGATCTCGTCATCGCTCAAGGTGGGATGGGTCAGGAACATCAGGCTGCACTCGCCCAGCTCCCGCGCCACTGGCAAGGGCACCGGGGGGCGATGGCCGGTGCCCTCGAACGCGCCTTCCCGGTAGATCTCCGAGCAGCTGCCCTGAAAGCACGGCACACCGGCATCGACGATCGCCTGAGCGACGCGATCACGCGTCCAGCCGGACGGCAGACGATCGGGCTCGATGAACGCATAGGCGCGGTAGGCGGCGTGCACGATGTGCCCGGGCAACGCCGGCACCCGCAGCCACGGCTGCGCCGCGCAGGCGTCCAGGATACGCTGCGCGTTGCCGGCCCGCGCGCGCTGCCAGACCGGCATGCGCGCTAGCTGGATCCGGCCGATGACGGCCTGCATTTCCAGCATGCGCCAGTTGGTGCCGAACGATTCGTGCAACCAGCGGAACCCGGGCGGGTGCTCTCGCTCGTGGACCGCGGCGTACGACTTGCCGTGGTCCTTGTATTCCCACATGCGACGCCACAGCGTCGGGTCCCGCGTGGTAACCATGCCGCCTTCGCCGCCGGTGGTCATGATCTTGTCCTGACAGAAGGACCAGGCACCGATGTGACCGATCGAGCCGACCGGCCGGTCGCGATACCGGGCGCCGTGCGCCTGGGCGCAATCCTCGATGACTTTCAACCCGTGCCGTTCGGCCAGCGCCATGATCGGGTCCATCTCGGCCGGCCGGCCGGCCAGGTGCACCACGATGATCGCCAGCGTGGCAGGCGTCAGCACCGCCTCGATGGTCCCGGCCGACAGGTTCTGGGTGTCGCGGTCCACATCGGCGAACACCGGGGTGGCACCGGCGGTGACCACGCAGGACACCGATGCGATGAACGAGCGCGGCGTGACGACCACCTCGTCGCCCGGACCGATCTCCAGCGCGCGCAACGCCAGATCCAGCGCCAGCGTGCCGTTGGACAGCGCGACCGCGTGCTCGCACCCGCACCAGGCCGCGAACTCCCTTTCGAACTCGCGCGTCTCGGTGCCGGTCCAGTAATTGACCCGGTTGGACAGCAACGTACGCGAAACGGCGGCCGCTTCCTCCTCGGTGAAGAGGGGCCACGGCGTGAAGGGAGTGTTGAGCACGCGAAGGTTCCGGCAGAGCGGCCTGTAAAGAGGACATGTTGACGATACACGAGGCGCGTCGCGCAGGCAGGTCATCGGCCAACGGCCCGTCCGATTGTCGCCGTACCGCACAACGGGCTACACGGTGGAAACGTTACACTGCCATTTCCACACCGCTCGTGCCCGATCCGGCCACGAGCCCGGCTTGCCGCGGGCCACCGCGACCTCCACGTCGCCTACCGGGATCTTCACCATGACGTCATCTCGCCTCCCGACCTCGCTGGCC
Organism: Prasiola linearis; assembly: GCA_032356305.1. NCBI lineage: Eukaryota > Viridiplantae > Chlorophyta > Trebouxiophyceae > Prasiolales > Prasiolaceae > Prasiola > Prasiola linearis. Next base: position 23,625 of record JAULKR010071103.1, on the reverse strand, counting down.
GCGAAAGCCGCCGCACTGACGCTGCTGTGCAGTGTCTGGGCGAGCGCGATGTCGAGCGCCGTCGCCGCGACGACGCTGTTGCCGCTGGGCGATTCGATCACCCGCGGCCAGGCCCCCTTTCCATTCTCCGCCGGCACCCACCCCGCATCGGACTACCGGCGCCAGGACGGCGGCCCGCCGAGCGACCTGCGCAGCTACCGCGAGCACCTGCACGACATGCTCGAGGCGTCCAGCTGCGATGCGGACACCGACTGGCTGGGCGCGCAGCGGCTGAGCGGCCGGGTACCGGCGGTCCACCAGGGCATCCCGGGCTGGCGCTTCGACGACTACCTGCGGGAAAGCAAGAACTGGCCGAACCAGACGGGCCTGTACCCGAACGGCAACGACTGGAAGCTCACCCGCTGGCTGAACGAATTCGATGCGGATGTGGTGCTGCTGTTCCTGGGCACCAACGACATCGGCCGCGGCGAGTCGCCGGACTCGACCGCCGCCGGCCTGGAAGACATGCTCGACAGGATTCATGCGGCCAATGCGGCCAGCACGGTATTCGTGGCGAACCTGCCCCCCATCACCGGCTGGAATGGCAATCATCGCTACATTTCGCCGTACAACGCGTTAGACATCGCCGGTGCGGTGGACACCTACAACAGTCTCGCCGCCAACATCGTGTCGCAGCAGTCGGCCGATGGTCGCGACGTGCACCTGGTCGACGTGAACAGCAGCTTCTACGTCAACGAAGGCGACCCGGTGTCCTGCCCGGCCGGCATCGGCGGTGATCCGGATAACATGAGCCTGAAGCTGTGCTTCACGCAGCCGGGCACCACCGGCACCTCGGTTCCCGACGGCCTCCACCCCGGGCTGTCGGGCGAGCGCTTCATCGCCGAGCGGTTCTTCGCCAGCCTGCAGAGCGAGCTGGACATATGCGGGGACGACGGTGGGCTGGACACCCGGGCACCGGTCGCCACCATCGGCGTGCCGGCCGCCGACGGCCGCACATTCGAGGCCGTTCCGACGTTCACCGGGAGCGCAACCGATGGCGGCGGCTCCGGCTTCGATCGCGTCCGCGTCGTCGTGCGGGACAACGGGGCGAGCCCGGCCACCTGGCTGAACTTCTCGACCGGCCGGTTCGAGCGGCAGAACGGCAACCTGCCCGACCGCAATGCCACCTTGAGCAACCTGTCCGTCACCGGTACCGACTGGAGCGTGTCGGTTCCGGTCACGGCGGCGGGCGACTACGAGATGTTCGTGCTCGCCTACGACAACGCCGGCAACGTGCGCGAGAACGCGAACGGTGCCAAGACCTGGACGCAACGTCGCTTCCTGATCGATGACGCACCGACGATATCGCCCGATACGGGCCTCACCCTGTCCAGCGACACGCAGACGTTCTCGTGGAACAGCGGCCAGCCAGTCACGTCCTGGTGGCTGTACCTGGGGTCCACCCCCGGTGCGCGCGACATCCACGACAGCGGCGACCTGGGCTCCGCCGGACAGGCGATCGTCGGCGGGTTGCCGGGGGACGGCCGCACGATTCACGCGACGCTGTTCTACCGGAACGGGGCGGCCGCACGCTGGGCGTCGGTCCGGGCGTCGTACACCGCCGCCGTCCTGACGGCGCCGGCGTTCAACAGCCCGGTCCGAGGCAGCACGCTGGGCGGTGCGAACCAGATCTTCTCCTGGAGCGCCAGGGGCCGCGATGTCGGTGCCTGGTGGCTGTACCTCGGCTCGGCGAGCAGCGGCGCGGCGGCCTACGACCACTTCAGCGGCGATGCCGGCACCTCCACCAACATCGCGGCGATCGGGTTGCCCGTCGATGGCAGTCCGGTCTACGCCACGCTGTGGTACCGCATCAACGGCATCTGGCAGAACACGGTCTACACCTTCACCGCAGCCACCGTCGCCGAACCGGCGACCTCCACCGCGCTGACACCCACCGGCAACCGCAGCGGCACCGACCCGACGTACACCTGGTCCGCGATCGGCGACGCCACCTGGTACCGGCTGTGGGTGAGCGGGCAGGACGGTGGTGAGCCGTTCACCCGGTGGTACACCGCGGCGCAAGCGAGTTGCACATCGTCGCGCTGCAGCGTGACTCCGACCCATCCGATCAGTGGCAGCAGCACCTGGTGGGTGCAGACCTGGAACGCATCGGGGTTCGGCCGCTGGAGCGCGGGCAGGAACTTCGCTCCCTGAGCGGAGCGTTGCGAGTCCGAACCGGACGCGTCACCGCGGCGGCAGGTGACGCTCCACGGTGCGCAGGATCGCCGCATTCACACGGCGCACATCGAAACGCTCCTCGGCCAGCGCACGACTGGCCCGGCTCATCGGCCCGACCTGTCCGGGTGCGTCCAGCAACGAGGCCAGCACGCCCTCCAGTGCCCGCTTGTCGCGCGGCGCGATCAGTCGGCCGTTGTCACCGTCGGTGACCGTCTCGCGGCAACCGGGAGTATCGGTGGTGACGATCGCCATACCGACCGACAGCGCCTCGAGCAGCGAGCGCGGCACGCCTTCGCGGTACCAGGACGGCAGCACGAACACGTCCGCCTCGCTCATCACGCGTGCGATGTCGGACCGCCTGGGCGAGTAGTCGATGACACCGCTGGCGTGCAGCCGTTCGATGAGCGTCATGTCGATCGCCGAGGGTGAGCCGGGCTGCGGATCGCCAAGCACCTGGAATCGGGCTTCGGGATACCGCTGCTTGAGCCGTTCGGCCGCCGCCAGGTACAGACCGATGCCTTTCTCCTCGATCAGGCGCGCAGCGAACACGAACCGCAACGCGCGACGCCCGGACGGTTCGCGCCACGGAAACTCCTTCAGATCGACACCCGAACCGGCCACCACGTCGGTTTCCACATCGCTGCCGAGGATGCCGAGCCGCTGGAACAGTGCCAGATCATCGGCATTCTGGAACAGCACCGCCCGGTTCTCCCGCAATGCGTGACGGTACAACCGTGTCACCAGCGAACGTAGCAGGCGTGCCTTGAGCGAACTGGCCGCGAAGGTGTAGCCCAGCCCGGTGATCAGCGAGATGGTGCGGACACCGGCCGCGCGGGCGGCAAGCGATCCGTACACCACCGGCTTGATGGTGTAAGGGAACACCAGGTCGATGCGGTGCTCGCGCACCATAGCCAGCATGGCCCGGTAGGAGGCGCGGTCGGCACGCGGGTCGATTCCGGTGCGCGCCAGCGGGCATTCCAACGGCGTCGCCCCCATCGTCTCGAAGGCGGCGCGGCGCTCGGGGGCGATGGCCGGTGCAGCGGCGAACACCCGATAACCGGCGGCTGTCATCGCCTCGATCATCCGACCGCGAAAGCGCAGCAACGATACGTCCAGCGCACCGATCACCAGCACGCGAGGCCCATCGGGATTCGCCACGGTCGATCGCGCAGCAGCCGATCGCACGCTGGCGCGCTTCACCTTCGCCACCGACGGGTGCTCACTTCGATGAACGGCTCAAAGGGCAGCCACGGATGCACGACGCGGTCCGACTCGCGCCGCCTTGCGTGCCGGAACCTGCGCCACGGGATCGATCGTGTCGTGGCGACCGGCCAGCGCCAGCGGCATCAGCCGAGCACGCAGCGCCACGTCGTCACCGCTGTCTATGAAACTGCGCAGCAGGGCCAGTTCCTTCTCGAGTTCCGGCCAAGGCAACCAGGCCTCGTCCGCCGAGAACACCTTCCTGATCTCGGTCTGCACGTCGCCGCCGGCCATGAACAGTTCCTCGTACATCTTCTCGCCCGGACGCAGTCCGTCGTAGCAGATCTCGATGTCGTTCGGGTTGCCGGTCTCCTCGACCAGGCTTTTGCCGTACAGGCGGACCATGGTGCGGGCCAGGTCGGCGATCCGAACCGGCTCGCCCATGTCCAGCACGAACACGTCGCCGCCGTGCGCGATGGCACTGGCCTGCAGTACCAGCTGCGACGCCTCCGGAATGGTCATGAAGTAGCGGGTGATCTCTGGATCGGTGACGGTGATCGGCCCGCCCGACTCGATCTGACGCTTGAACTTCGGCACCACCGAACCGGAGGAGCCGAGCACGTTGCCGAAGCGCACCATCGATATGCGCGTATCGACCCCGGTGTGCGCCTTTGCCTGCAGCACGAGCTCGGCGGCGCGCTTGCTGGCCCCCATCGCGTTGGTGGGGCGCACCGCCTTGTCGGTCGAGATCAGCACAAAGTCCTTCACGCCATGCTCGATCGCGGTCTCCAGCAATGTCAGCGTGCCGAACACGTTGACCTCGACCCCCTGCCCGGGCTGCGCCTCGACGATCGGCACATGCTTGTAGGCGGCCGCGTGGTAGACGGTGTCGATGGACTGCCGCGCCATCAGACGCTGCAGTCCGATCCGGTCGGTGACCGAACCCAGCCGGGCCTCGAACGCGATGCCCTCGCGGTTCAGCTCCTCGGTGATGTGGTACAGGTTCGCCTCGCTGTTGTCGAGCACGATCAGCAGCCGCGGCGACAGCCGTGCGATCTGGCGGCATAGCTCGGAGCCGATGGAGCCGCCACCGCCGGTGACCAGTACCGTACGCCTGCTCACTCGGCGACCGATCAGCGACGGGTCCGGTGCGACCTCGGTGCGCCCGAGGATGTCGCGGATGGAGACGTCACGAATCTCGTCGGCGCGGGCGGTGCCGGTCACCAGCTCGGCGATGTCGGGGATGGTCTGCACCGGCAGGCCGACCCGTTCCAGTTCGGTCAGCTTGCGCTGGTAGTTCCGGTTCGAGATGGACGGCATGGCGAGCACGACGCGCTCGATGTCCAGTCGGCGCAGTGCGGTGCGCAGATCGGGGTCGTTGCCGTCGATCACCGGTATGCCCGACACCGTGGAGCCGTGCAGCGACACGTTGTCGTCCAGGAAGGCCACCGGCTGGTAGAGCGGACCCGAGCCGAGCAGGCTGGCCAGCTGACGCCCGCTGTCGCCGGCGCCGTAGATGGCGATCGGTTCGCCCCGCGTGCCGGCATCGAACAGGCCCTGCCACAACAGGCGGCTGCCGCACACGCCGAGCACCAGCAGCACCCCGTAGATGGCGAACAGCGAACGCGCGTTCTCGGGGAACGGCGGGACGATGAAGGTCAGCACCACCACGACCAGTGCCGAGATCAGGCAGCCCTTGAACAGCTGACGGAACAACCGGTGGTTGGTCGAACGAACCACCCAGCGGTAGATCCCCAGCGCGCCGAAGATCGTCACCGTGGCCAGCGGTACCAGCACGAAGAAGTACCAGGCGTCCTTGAGGTGCAGGAACGGCTGGCCGAACCGCAGCGTGTAGGACAGCCACAGTGCCAGCATGACGACCAGGGCATCCAGCGCGATGCTCACCGCCTGCTTGCGCCCCCGTCCGGTGTCGGACAGGTTCCTGAGCAGAGCGTGCGCCGTACTGGAGAAGTAGTACGGCTGCGGCGTTCTTGCACCCATCAACCAACGATTTCCATGTCAAAACCAGCCATGATCATCCAGCGCAAAACGTAGCATCGTCATGCGCGCACCTGACACGCACTTGCCGATGAGTAACGGATTATCGCTGAAAGTCTAGGCCAGGCAAGGTGTCATCGACCGTACCCGGGCCGGTAACGTTACACGATCGACGTTCCCGTTCAGGGAGGCGGTGCGCGACGAAAGTGCCCTTCGCCGCGCAGCATCACCGCCAACGTGCGCCACAGCAGTCGGACATCGAGCGCGAACGAGACCTGCTTCACATAACGCACGTCCCAGCGCCAGCGATCCGGCCAGCTCAGGTGCACGTTGCCGTTGGTCTGCGCCAGACCGGTCAGCCCGGGCACCACCGAGAAGCGCTGCCGGGCCCAGGGTTCGATGCTGTCGAGCAACGCCGGCAGGCAGGGGCGCGGACCGACCAGGCTCATGTCACCGAGCAGCACGTTCAGCAGTTGCGGCATCTCGTCGACCTTCAGCCGCCGCAGCACGCGCCCGACACCGGTGACGCCCGGGCTGTGGCCGTGCGTCTGGCCCACGGTGCGGCCGGGATCGACCGTCATGGTGCGGAACTTCAGGATGTCGAAGTACCGTTCGTGGCGGCCGACGCGCTGCTGGCGGTAGAACACCGGGCCGGACGACCCGAGCTTGACCGCGATGGCCACCACGATCAGCAGCGGCGCCAGCAGGGTCAGCAGGACGAAGGCACTGCCGCGATCGATCAGCGGCTTGACCCGGGTGGTGTACGGACTGCCAGACATCTGCTCGCCACCCCCTCGCTCGACCGATTCAGAGGAGCGAAAGTCTAGCGCAGTGCGCGTGGGCCGGCACCGTCACGCCCACGATCGCCCGCCCCCGTTCAGCCATCGGTGCAGGCCGCGCAGACCTTGGCCTCGTCTGACGAGACCATCGGCCAGATGTGACTCGATCGATGTTTCAGTCGGCCAGCCGATCTTTCTTGCGGGGACCGAAAACCTGCTGCCGTTATCCGTCCGGGCGCGGCGTCGCTGCTAGTCTTGCCGCCGCCCCTCCCCCTCCCCCGGAACGCCACGTGACCACCCTGATCCTTGCCCCGCACGCCGACGACGAGACGCTCGGTGCCGGCGGACTGATCGCCCGCCTGACCGACGAGGGTCAGCGGGTGGTGGTGGCGGTCATGACCACCCGCGGCCCGGAGACGCCGCCGGTGGCCTCCTCGGCCGGGCGCGACGTGCGCGGCGAGTGCCGGGCCGCGATGGCGGTGCTGGGTGCCGAGGTGATGTTCGGCGAGCTGCCGGCGGTGGCACTCGATCACCTGCCGGCCTGGCGCACCAATGCCGCGGTGCAGGCGGTGATCGAGGAGGTGCGGCCGGACCAGCTGCTGGTGCCGTTCGGCCACGACCTGCACAAGGACCACGCCGCCATCGCCTACGCAGGCTCGGTGGCCACGCGGCCCTACCTGGCACCGGGCGCCACGGTGAAACGGCTGATGGCCTACGAGACCTTGTCGGAGACGCACCTGGCCCCGCCCGGCCTGCAACCGGGGTTCGAGCCGACGGTGTTCGTGGACATCGGCGCCCAGCTTCCCAGAAAGCTCGAGGCGATGCGCTGCTACGCCACCCAGCTGCAGGCCGACACCCGACCGCGTTCGATTCGCGGAATGACCGCGCTGGCGACGCTGCGCGGCTGCCACATCGGCGTGCAGGCGGCCGAGGCGTTCGTGCTGCTGCGCGAGCGGCTGTAGCGCGGCGGTCGATCACACAATGCAACCCTGAAGAAAGCCGGACCGACACCCTCGCCCACCTCGCATAGACGCCGAGTCGGTTTTCCCGGATATTTCCGGGCCGCGCTCGAATCGACGATCATCACGATGCCTGCCGGCCGTGCCTGCAGCGGACACGGCATCGAGTTCAGCGAACAGCCCACCATGAAAACCAGCACAGAAAGACCGATCTACCGCCACTGGTCTCCCGCCATTCTCCCGTTCCTGTTCGTTGCATGCTTTCCGCGCCCGGCCTTGTCGTTGTCGGCCATCGACGACCGGTTCCCGGGAGAGGGAACGACGACGCCACATCGCACCGACGAAAGCGCGAACAGGATGACACCGGGATCCCCGCCGATCGAACTCGATCCGGGAAGCCCGAACCCCGACAGGTACGGGTTCTCGTTCGACGGGACCAGCAACAGCCGCGAGCGTGCCGACTTCACCTTCACCTCCACAGGGGCCGATCTGGCGCTGGACCTGCTGGCCTTCGATGTCGACACGTCCACCGAGGTGGCGGTCCTGCTCAACGGCACGCGAATAGCCTACCTGCCACGCACACCCAACGATGCCACGACCGCCGCACGGGTCGATCTTCCGCTCGGGTCCCAGATCGACGGCACCAACACCCTCGGCTTCGTTCAGGCCAACCCGGGCTGGCGCTGGGGCATCACCGATCTTCTGCTCTCCTCGGCCGCGCCGCCCGCGCCCGACAGTCGACCACGCCTGCAGGTGGATACCCTGGACCCGGCAAAGTACGGCTTCGTGTTCGACGGCATTCGAAGCCACCGCGAACGGGCCGAGTTCACCTTCACCTCCGCAGGCGCCGATCTGGCGCTGGACCTGCTGGCCTTCGATGTCGACAAGGCCACCGAGGTGTCGGTCCTGCTCAACGGCACGCGAATAGCCTACCTGCCACGCACGCCCAACGATGCCACGGCCGCTGCACGGATCGAGCTCCCGCTCGGGTCCCAGCTCGACGGCACCAACACCCTCGGCTTCGTTCAGGCCAACCCGGGCTGGCGCTGGGGCATCACCGACCTTCTGCTCACCCGGGCAACGCCCCCGGATGCGAACGAGCCGCCCGTGGCCGTTGCCAGACCCGACCGCTCCGTCGTCCTCGGCGAAAGCGTCACCCTGGACGCCTCCGCCAGTTCCGACACCGATGGCTCCATCACCGCCTGGGCCTGGTCGACGGCGGGAAGCGACTTCGCCAGCACGGCGACCGCGGCCTACACCCCCGACGCCGTCGGCAGTGCCACGATCACACTGGCCGTCACCGACGATGCCGGCGCCTCGGCCACCGACACCCTGGTCGTCACGGCCACGCGCCCCGCCCGACCCGACATCGATCTGGCCGACTACGAACGCATCTTCAACGACGACTTCGACATCGGTTCGCTCGATCCGGACAACTGGGCCACCGGCCTGCTGTGGGGTCCGTATCACCGCATCAACAACGAACAGCAGCTCTACGTCGACACGCTGGGCATGCACGCCGGCTTCGACGGATACTCCCCGTTCACCTTCACCGGCGACACGCTGAAGATCACCGCCACGCCCACCGGCGGCACGGTGCAGCCGCCGGCCAAGCCTGCCGTGCCGCCATCACGACCGTCCTTCCCGTCCACCTGGCGCCCGTACCGCTGGGCCGAGTACCGCTACGCCGACGAGGAGCTGAACGACGACGGCAGCCTCAAGACCGAGGGGTACGATGCGGCCAACGTCGACTTCCTGTCCGGCATCCTCAGCTCCTACGGCACGCTGAAGATGACTCACGGCTACGTCGAGATGCGGGCGAAGGTGCCCGCGGGTGACGGACTGTGGCCGGCGTTCTGGCTGCTGAACGCCCACTACGTGGAGGACTCGCCCGAGATCGACGTCATGGAGTTCCTGGGCGACGACGTGGGCACGCTCTACAACACCTACCACTACTTCGACACCTCCGACGGCTGGCGCAAGATCTCGTCGCCCTCGTTCCGGAACGACAACCCGGACTGGACCCGGGACTTCCACACCTTCGGCCTGTCCTGGACCCCGGAGAAGCTGATCTGGTACGTGGATGGCGTGAAGACCCATGAGGTGCGCGAAGGGGCGCTCGTTCCCGATCCGGACAACCGCTACCCGGCCGGCACCCGCTACCGGATCTCGGGCCAGTCGATGTACCTGCTGGCGAATCTTGCGGTCGGCGGCAACTGGCCGGGGCCTGCCGACAAGGCCATGGGGCCGAAGAGCTTCGAGATCGACTACATCCGCGCCTACAAGAAGAAGCTGCCGGCGCTGTCGTTCAATGGCGACGGGGAGTTCGTGCCGGGCAGCGCGTTCCAGCAACGCTTCGGCGACGAGTTCGACGGCACCACGCTGGATGCGGACACGTGGGACACCCGCTTCATCTGGGGCCCCTACCTGATCATCAACGGCGAGACCCAGTACTACGTCGATGCGCTGGGCGCCGATGCCGGTGTCGGCTACTCACCGTTCTCGCTCGGTGGCGGCACCCTGAAGATCACCGCACGCGACGTGGACGATCCGGCGCACGGCGGCTGGGCGCCCCCGGTGCAGAAGCCCGACGCGGACGATCCGGTCTACGACACGTTCGACTTCCGTTCGGACGGGGACTACTCGCCGCGCGGCCACACCTCCGGCATCCTCACCTCGTACGATGCGTTCAAGTTCGCGCACGGCTATGCGGAGGTACGGGCGAAGGTGCCCGCAGGGCAAGGGCTGTGGCCGGCCTTCTGGCTGCTGAACGGCTACTACGTGGGCCAGCAGCCGGAAATCGACATCATGGAAGTCATCGGCAACCGGCCCGATCTGGCGTATCACACCTATCACCGCAAGGACGACGACGGGTCGGACAAGCCGCAGGATCAGGGCACCAGCACCCACGGCAGTCCGGAGATCGGCTACGCCGACGGCTTCCACACCTTCGGGGTGCATTGGGAACACGACCGGATCACCTGGTACGTGGACGGTGAGCAGGTGCACACCTACAGCGATCCGGATGTCGGCTACCAGGTCATGTACGTGCTGCTGAACCTGGCCGTGGGCGGCAACTTCAACCAGTACGAGGTGCCGCTGTCCGGTGACCTGCCGGCCACGTTCGAGATCGATCACGTGCGCGTGTACCAGCAGGCCGATCCGGACTGAGGCTACGAGTCCGTGCGGCGCTCCAGCCGGTCCAGCCGCGCGCGCAGCTCGGCCACCTCGGCGCGCAGGCGGAACAGCTCGCTGTCGGCGTAGTAGCCGAGCCGCACGCCGACCCGTGGCACGGCCTCGCCCTCGGTGGTGTCGTGTTCGTGCACGCGCAGCAACCCCTCGCCGCACTGGACCACGAAGCTGCCGTCGGCATCGACGGCGAGGATCCGACCGACCACGCCGAGCATGCGCAGCCGCTGCTCGAGCTCGGCGTGCCAGACGATCAGCCGCGTGTCCTGCAGGTGGGTGAACGCCCCCGGGTGCGGTCTGGCCGCGGCGCGCACCTGGCGCACGATCGCGGTGGCCGGGGCGTGCCAGTCGATCAGGCCGTCCTCGGGCCCGCGGCGGCCACGGTAGGTGGCACGGGATTCGTCCTGCGCGGTGGCGCTCAGGTCCCCGGCCGCCAGGCGCGGCAGCCACTCGGCCAGCGCCCGGTCGGTCGCCTCGCCCAGCTTGCCGGACACCGCTTCGGCATCGTCGCGCTCGTCGACCTCGAACGGCACGCTGGCATAGATCGGCCCGTCGTCCACCCCGCCGGCGATGCGAAAGAAGTTGGCCGCCCCGCCCGCCTGCTCCAGCGCCAGCCACGCCAGCGGAGCACGCCCGCGCCGCTCCGGCAGCCGGGTCGGGTGGAAGCCGACGCAGCCGTGGCGCGGGATGTCGAGGATGTCCTGCGAGACCAGCTGCGACAGGCCGACCACGAACAGCAGGTCCGGCGCGCAGGCGCGGATGCGCTCGAGCTCGTCGTTGATCCTGACGAACGGGTGAAACGGCACACCGGCCGCCGTGGCCAGCGGTTCGAGTGATACGTGCCCGCTGACCCGGCTCGGGTCGGCCGGCATGTGGCCGAACACCCCGACCACGTCCAGGCCGTGATCGAGCAGGGCCTGCAGCACGCGGCGCGAGCTGCGCACCGCACCGGCGAGAGCGATTCGCATGCGGCTCAGTTGCCGGGACCGGCCGCCACGTACTCCTCGTCGATCGACCGCCACGCCCCGTTCACGCGGTACCAGAGCCGGATGTGGACCGTGCTGCCGTCGGCCGGCAGCCCGGTCACCGTGGCCGTGGTGCTCGTGCCCAGGTTGCCACTGTCGTAGTAGTCCGACAGACCGGGCACGCTGCCGGCGTAGAGCCACCACGCCTCGACGCCTTCCCCCCCCTCGCTCCACGTGAACGCGGCGGCATCGGCGGACAGCGTGCTGCCCGGTGCCGGCGCACCGATCGCCGGCGATGCGATGTCGGCGGCCGTCACCGTTTCGGCCACCGACGACCAGACGCCGCCGACGCGGTACCAGAGGGTCAGGTGCACCGTCGAGCCGTCCAGCGGCAGACCGGTCACGGTCACGTCGGTGGCGAGTTCGAGGTCGCCGCTGTTGAAGTGATCGGCCAGTCCGGGTGCGCTGCCGGCGTAGAGCCACCAGGCCTCGACATCGTTCCCGTCCCCGCTCCAGCTCGCCGCGGCGCTGGAGCCGTCGAGGGTCGAGCCCGGCGCGGGTGCGAGCAGCATCGGTGGTGGCACATCGATCGCGGTGTAGGTGCTCGACACGCTGATCCAGTTCCCGCCCGTGCGGTACCAGAGGGTCGCGTGCACGGTGCTGCCGTCCGACGGCAGACCGGTGACGGTGCGTGACACCGTGCCGGGGGCGAGCGATCCGCTGCTGAAGTAGTCGAACCCCTGCGGTGCGCTGCCCAGGTACAGCCACCAGGCGTCGACCGTCCCGTCGCCCGCGGCCCAGGCGAACGTGGCCTCGGTGCCGGGCAGCGTCGCGCCGTCGACCGGTGCGGTGATGGCGGGCGGGGCGAGCGTGGCGGCGGTGTAGCTCGCCTCGATGAACTGCCAGTTCGGCTCGTTGTCGGCGCGGTACCACAACCTGGCGTGAACGGTCGACCCATCGACCGGCAGTGCGGACACTGTGGTCGAGACGGCGTCGAGCAGGTTGCCGCTGTCGTGCAGGTCGCGCGCGCCCGGCGTGGTGCCGAGGTAGAGCCACCATTGATCGATGGCGGCACCGTCGGCCCGCCACGAGAAGGCCTGGGTGGAGCCGCTCAGCGTGCTCTGCGCGATCGGTGCGACCAGGTCCGGTCCGGCCGCCGCGACGATGGCGGTGCTCGCACTCGCGCCGTTGTCGCCGGTGTCGGGGTCGGGCACGTCGGAGGTGACGGAGGCGTTCGCCATCAGGCTGCCCGTCGCCCCGGTGTCGACGCTGACGTTCAGCGTGACGGAGGCGCCCTGCCCCGCCGCGAGTTCGCCGATCGTGCACAGCGGGACGCCCGCCGGATCCTCGCCGCAGCCGGTGCTCGAGACGAGCGTGACGGCGTCCGGCAGCGCGATCGTTGCGCGCACGTTAGACGCGGTCGCGGGACCGGCGTTGGCGATATCGACGGTGTAGGCGAACGTGTCGCCCGCGCTGACCGGGTCGGCCTGGCCGGTGAGGGTCAGCGCAAGATCGGCCGATGCGGTCGATGCGATCGACCAGCGGGCGAACCGGGACGACACGCTGCCGCCGGCGGCACTGAATTCACCGCCGACGTGGAGCGTGCCGTCGGCGCCCGGGGCGATCGTCCTGACGGCTTCGTTGGTGCCGGAACCCAGCGCGTTCCAGGCGCTGCCGTCCCACCGGGCGATGGCGTTCGCGCCGGTGTTCGCGATGCGGGTGAAACCGCCGCCCGCGTACAGCGCTCCGCTGCCGTCGAACGCCAGGGCGTCCACGCTGGTGCTGGTGCCGCCCGTGCCCAGGCCGGTCCATGCACTGCCGTCCCAGCTGGCCACTCTGGGGACGCTCGCACCGCCGGCCCGGCCGAAGCTGCCGGCCGCGAACAGCGTGCCGCCCTGATCCACCGCGAGTGCGCGCACGGAGTTGTTCATGCCCGAGCCGAGCGCGGACCAGGCGGCACCGTCCCAGCGGGCGATGCGATCGGCGGCGGCACCGCCGGCGCTGGTGAAGGTTCCCCCGGCGTAGAGCGTGTCGGTGTCGTCGATGGCGAGTGCCCAGACGAGGCTGTCGACTCCCGTGCCGAGCGCGCTCCACGCACTGCCGTCCCACCGGGCCACGTTGCTGGCGGCGACGCCACCGGCCTGGGTGAAGGTGCCGGCCGCGTACAGCGCACCACCGCTGTCCACCGCCACGGCGAGCACGAAGTTGTCGGTGCCGGCACCGAGCGGCGACCACGCGCTGCCGTCCCACCGGGCGATCCGGTTGGCGCTCTCGCCGCCGGCGCGGGTGAAGGCACCGCCCGCGTACAGGTTGCCCGCCGCGTCCAGCGCCAGCGAGCGAACCAGGTTGTCGACCCCCGAGCCGAGCGCCGACCAGCGGCTGCCGTCCCAGCGGGCGACGTGATTCACGAGCAGGCCACCCGCCCGGACGAACGCGCCGGCGACGTACACGTTGCCCGCACCGTCCGCGACGCTGGCGAACACGTTGCCGTCGAGCCCGTCGGCGGTCAATGCCGGTGCCGTCAGCGCCGACCAGGCGCTGCCGCTCCAGGCCGCGACCCGGTTCGCGGCCGTGCCACCGGCGCTCCTGAAGGTTCCGCCGGCGTAGAGCGTGCCGGCCGTGTCCACGGCGAGCGACCGGACGAACCCGCTGGTTCCCGAGCCGAGCGCCGACCAGCTGCTGCCGTCCCAGGCCGCCACGTTCCCGGCGGGCACCCCACCGGCCTGGCTGAAGCCACCCCCCGCGTAGACGGTCCCGTCCGGGGCGACCACCAGCGACTCGAAGAAGTTGTTCAGCCCCGCCCCCAGGGCCGACCAGGCGCTGCCATCCCATTTCGCCACGTTGGCGACGCTGGTGCCGCCGGCCATGTCGAAGGAGCCGCCGGCGAACAGCTCGTCGGCCGCGTTCACGGCCAGGGTCCGCACGATCCTGTCCACACCCGTGCCCAGTGCCGACCAGGCGCTGCCGTCCCACTGCGCGACGCTGCTCGCGGCCACGCCGCCGGCGACACTGAAATTGCCGCCCGCGTAGAGCGTGCCATCGCTGGCGAGCGCCAGTGCGGACACGAAATTGTTGCTGCCCGCAGCGCTGCCGGTACCCGCACCGAGCGCGGACCAGGCGCTGCCGTCCCAACGAGCGACGCGCTGGGCGCTGGTACCGCCCGCCGTGCTGAACTGACCGCCCGCGTACACCGTGCCGCCATCGACCGCGAGGGCGTGGACCGGGCTGTTCGCACCGCTCCCCATCGCCGACCAGCTGCTGCCGTCCCAGCGGGCGATGCGCGACGCGCTGGATCCGCCGGCCGTGGTGAAGTCGCCGCCGGCGTAGAGGTTGCCGAGACCGTCGACCGCGAGCGCTCGCACGGTGGCGTCCAGACCGCCGCCGAGCGCTGCCCAGGCACTGCCGTCCCACCGGGCGATGCGGTTGACGATGACCCCGTCGGCGGTGGTGAAGTCGCCCGCGACGTACAGGTCGCCTGCCGCGTCGGTGACGCTCGCGTACACGCGGTCATCGAGCCCCGCGAGCACGAACCGGTCGTCCCAGTTCTCGTCGCCGGGAGCCGCGTGCGCCGTGGTCATCGACACGAGACACGCGGTGCACGACGCGACCAAGGCGATCAGGGCGACGACACGCCGGATCACGCCACGTCCACCGGACCGGCCGCACGTGGCGCCTCGGGTGCGGCAGACGGGACGAACAGCGGGGTCGGTCAGGATCAGGGTACGCATCGGGCTGGGTCTCCTCGATCGTTGCGACGCATCGCGGCGATCCCGGCTCAGGAGATCCGTAAAATGCGTCTCGCAATCAAGGGTACTACTTCACACGCGCCAACATGACCGAGCGGACAGGTGCCGATCGCGGTCCGGCATGCCGGAGCGTGAACCGAAGCGCACCGATCGGGGCAGACGCCGTTCCCCACGTTATCAGCCCGGACCCGTCCGGCAGGTTGCGTGAGCGTGCCGGCAGGGCCGGCGGCATCACTCCAGAGACGACGGTGGCGCACTGCGGACAGGCACGATGTCCAACGATCGGTGCCGGTGGACGTGGCAGTGACGTCGGGCACGATCGGCCGGCGCCGGAGCGTGTCGCGAGCAGTGCGTTCGATTTAGCCGATAGCGCATCGGCAATCGCACGCATGTCAAGAAAAATATGAAGCCCTATCAACCGGAAATAATACCTTCACCTTGTCCTCAGCGGCAAAGATCCTACGCTTTCACCCACCACTACACCGAGGAAAAAGAACGCTCGTCACAAAGTCAAAATTGTTAACCTGCTCACAGCTGGATCTTAGGACGTAGATCTCATTTTTCCAGTTTTCCGCGGCGGTTGCTTGGCAGTCGACGGTTGACGGCTACTGCACACGCTTGACCATGCTCCCGATCGTCGCACTCGTCGTGCTGTTCCTGCTCGTCTCCCCGGCGCTTTGCCGGATCGCGGTGTCCGCCGGACTCGTGGACCGTCCCAGTGGACGAAAGAGACACGTCGGCGAAGTGCCGCTGGTGGGCGGGATCGGCATTTACCTGTGCCTGCTGGTCAGCCTGGCCCTGCCGATGGGGGGGCACCTGCCGCCGGTCCTGCTCGCACTGGGCGGCGCGGTGCTGCTGATGGGGTTCATCGACGACAAGCTGGACCTGGGCGCCCGGGTGAGGTTCGTGCTGCAGCTGCTCATCGCACTGGCGATGGTGCTCGCGGGCGGCGTACGGATCGAGTCGATCGGCAGCATCCTCGGCGGCGATCCGCTGCTGATGCATGGTTGGGTGTCGGTGGTGTTCAGCGTGGTCTGCATCGTCGGCGTCATCAACGCGATCAACATGATCGACGGGCTGGACGGGTTGTCCGGCGGCATCCTGCTCAGCTCGTTCGCCGCCCTGGCCTGGCTCGCCACGGCAGCCGACCGGATGGAGGACGCCTACGCGCTGTACGCCGTGTGCGCGCTGCTGGTCGCGTTCCTCTGGCTCAACAGCCGACTGTTCCGGCCACGTGCCACCCTGTTCCTCGGTGACTCGGGCAGCATGCTGCTCGGGCTCATCCTGTCGTGGTACGTCATCAGCCTGACCCAGACGGGAACCCAACCGGTCGCCCTGTCACCGGTGGCTGCCGGGTGGATCTTCGGCTTGCCGCTGCTGGAAACCGTCTCCGTGATGGTCGGTCGCATGCTCGAACGTCGCTCCCCGTTCGAGGCGGGCCGTGATCACCTGCATCACCGCTTGCGGGCACGTGGATGCAGCGTCGGCATGGCGGTTGCCCTCATGGTCGCGGTACATGCCCTGTTCGTCATGGCAGGGCTGCTCGCACCTATCGATGGCAGCTATGACGCCTTGCTGTTCTGGTGCTTTGTCGCCGTCGTGCTGGTGCAGATTTTCAGCCTGCAAGGCCGGAAGCAGGTCAAACAGGCCAAGAGTTTGCTGCAGCGACGGCATACACACACTGCATCTTTGGCCGACCTCAAGAACGGAAGCAACAAGACCGAGTAGCTCGATCTCGGCAAATCCGCGCAGGTCTTTATATTGTGGTCAGGCTACCCGTCGGCATCCAAGGCAGCTGGTATGGGCTAGAAATAGAACGCTAATTACTTACTTACAGTGCGGTTGATAGCTTCCAGACAGGAAGGCACCAACATGCCCGAACCAGAATCCGAATTGATCGTTGGAAACAGAAGAATTACTTGAACTTGCTGGCGACAGTACCGACACATAGTTTGCGTGTCGAACGAAGCACTCAGGGAGTTGAGCGCAAACGAAATTATAACTTCAAGCCCCACTCTACCTTAAAAACTTTTTCAAACCACTAAAGAAATTGAGCCAGCATAAAGTATTCGGATCTGTGAGCGATCACTATATTCCAGTATATAGAAATTTGAACTGCAAGGCTCGCATGCACCTGGTCATTAAAGAATTTCGGATAGTTTGTCTCGTGCTCACTGGCACTCAACCGGCAATCTATGAACGACTTAACGCGGCTCATTCGTGGCTAGGAGTGACTGCGCAATGCGTTATAATTGATCGTCGCATGAGGAATGCTTTCGCTGTTGCCCGCGCCCCGAAATTCTGGCAAATAGCTCAGAAGTGATGTGATGCGATATAACTGATTTGCGCCGGCGATCACAATGCCATCTGGATCGCTCGGCAAATGATCTCAACCGATTACTCAGTTTGCACACTAGTTGCCGTGAACGAACTGCATCAGGCCATCGCGCTCAAATGCGCTAGAAACAATCTGAATCAAGCAGCTGCGCGTCGAGAAGAAAGCTGCGTATGAGGTGCGACACTCTGAGGCAGAGTACGGCTCTATTTGGGCAAGGAGTTGATGCCGTCGTAGTTATTCAGTAAACGTCACGACATCGACCTCTGTTGTGGCGCTTGGCGCTCGGCGAGCATCTCTGGTTTCTGACAGGAGATCGACAAGAAATATGACGACCGACAAGCGCGCTTTCTGGACTGGTCTCCTTACCGAGATCGAACAGCTTTACACAACGGTGACCGCCTACGCTCGCGTGCATAGAGTCTGTTCGGGTGGCGTGGTCGGTTGCAGGCTGATTCCGGTCGAGCACGGCCAGAATCATCCACGCACTTTATCGAAGTGGTCGCCTTGAGCGTGACCTCGCCAACGGCCGCGACGGCTGTGCCCATTCGTCTTGGAGCGTCGAGCCTGAGCTTTGACAGGCCGCCCGAACCCGACTGGCTGTTCCGACTGATCAATGCCGTTCCGCGATCATGCCGCGCCCCGAGCCCACACTGCCCCGCGTGTTCCTGCGCATGGAGCCGGTGTACTTTAGGAAGTTCATCGACGGGCGGTCGATGATCGATCAGGAGACCCTTTCGCTGGACCTATTCGAGCCGATGTTGTATTATTTCGAGAATCGCTGTCAACGGACAAAATTAACTAACTCACTTCCGGCCCTGTTTCTTGACCCACTGGTGGGTGGAGTCTTTTTAGTTTTACTCCGGTTTCAAGCCTAACAGCAAGCCGCTTGACGTGTTTGGCGTAGTCGGTAGCTGTCTCCGCGGAGTTGGGTGATGTGGGCGTGATGCAGCAACCGATCCAGCATCGCGTTAATCAGCGCGGCATTGCCGGCGAACATGGCTTCCCAATCGCCGAACGACAGGTTCGAGATCAGGATTACCGAGCCCTGCTCGTAGCACTTGGCGATCCCGTGGAAGAACAGTATAGCTTAACCGATCTCAAAACCATTTACCGCGCTCTACAAGCGCAAATTCCTTGCACTCAGAAATATTGGTAGAGATGAAGACTGCAGCAGCCCATTTACCAGGACTATTAGCAGCACACAAATATTGGATAAATAATGCCACTACTTTATATATTTTTGCTAGGTTTTATTGGTTTGGTTTTTGCCTCGCAAGTGTACTTTATAACTGGAATAGGAGGCGAGTCGGAAATTCTTATATTCTCTATTTTATGGATTCTGCAAGCATGCGGCCTTTTAATCGCAATATTCTTTTCGGCGAAAACTTCCAAAAACAATTGGTATGTTGCCCCAATTGTCGTTCATGTATTGCTATTGACAGCAAATCTATACTATTTTTGGTCGGCAGAAGGGTGGCTCTTTGAATATATTGGCTCTGACTCAAGGACATACTCCTCACTAGCTAAAGATTTGTCCTCGACCCATATAACAAAGTGGGTAGATTACATGTCGCATACAAAATACGACTATCAAGACTATGGAATGCCTTTCTTTAAAGCTTCAATTTTCTGGCTAGGAGTTAATGAGTTTTTTTCTCGGTTATTAAATGCGACATTCTCTATACTGACGATGATAATAATCTATCGATCGATACTAATATCCGGCCAATCACCCACAGTAGCGCGCATTTTTTCTTCCTTCTATTTGGCAAATCCGATAACAATTTATTTCGCCTCAAGTGGATTAAAAGAACCGTTATTTTCTTTCTTGGTATCGGTTTATTTTTACGGAATACTAAAAAGAAAAGACAGAAAATCAAGAGTGCTATCTTTTATTGCACTTGTTTCAGTTATATTTTTTCGACTTCCTACATTTATATTCTTGATATTTTCATATTTCTTTTCAACTTTTCTAGAAATAAGAACGAAAACCTTAAGATATATCGGAATTGTAGGGTTTAGCGGCGCGTCTATGATTGGAGCGCTAGTAAATTTTGAAGATATTTCTTCGAATATACATTTTGTTAAAAACGTTAGCATTGGAGGCATGATAGAAGACGGAGGACTGCAGGCAGCCGCAATATTCTTGTCGGGGCTAATTGGGCCATTCCCAGCTTTCGATATAACTGGCCCGGATTTTTCTCAATCACACTATTTTTTGGGAAATTTGACAAAAATGCTTCTTGCGTTATTTTTTTTTTATGGAGTCTCTTTGTCTATAAGAAAAAGAAATAGCTTCATGCCAATGTCTGTATTCTGCGTAATCACGATGGCTTCATTGATGGCAGTTGGCGTAACTCTGAAAACTCGTTACTATATGCCAATTTGGCCTCAGTTTATAATAATTTCTTCTTTTGGCTACAGCGCCTATACTCTAAGATCAAAAACTAGATATCTGCGCAAAAACTTTATTTACACTTGGGTATTGCTTTCCGCACTACTAACAGCTACATGGAATTTTATAGTTTGAAAAAGGTTATGCTTATTGCTCCTTACTGGCCATCATTCCGAGATGACTTCACCGATAAACTTCGGCAATCTCTCTCCGAAATTAAAATAGATCTTATTTTATCGGTCGGATCGCCAAGCACGCAAAAAAAGATAAAAGTTAGCAGCCAAACAGTCGAGCATATAAAAAGATGCAGGACTGTAAACATCAAGATGGGGAAAGTATCAGTACAGTGGCAAAAGAACCTTATAAAAACAGTGCGCGAAGAAAAACCTGACTTAGTTATCATCCATCCTAGAGTTGCGCTACTAAATTACTACCTTGTCAGTCTCTATCTTAGTTTTTCTGGAACACCGAAATTATTCTGGGACGGTGGGTTCGAGAGATTAGATTTAAATTCGCGCGCCCTAAAAATAAAAAAATATTTAAAGAGAGTTCAAGAATTCCGTGCGTGCGGCTACATATCTTACGGGGAAAGATTCTCCATCGAGAGACAAGCAGGTACGGGCAGCAGAAAAAAATGCTTCGTGGCACAGAACACTATCGACGTCGAGAGAATTGCTAGATTCTCGCAAATCCAGCCGCCCCAACCAAAGAAGCTGCGACTCATCTATTTCGGCGCAATCACGAAAGACAAAAATCTAGAAACTATAATGCATGTCGTCAAAAAACTTGAGCGAAGAAATATACCAACAGAGTTATTTATCATTGGGTCTGGAAAATATCTAGAATCTATAAATCTAACTATCCTAGATTTAGAGTTACAAGGGAACGTTGAAACTCTTGGAGAAATGTACCGCGAAGATCTTTGGTCTTTTATAAATGATAGCAATATTGATCTTTTTTGCTTGCCAGGCATTGGCGGCTTAGCAGTAAACGAGGCAATGGCTTGTGGCCTTCCAGTGATTTCTACGCCAGGAGACGGCACAGTACACGACTTAGTAGTGAACGGAGAAAACGGCTGGCTGATAGATTACAACAACAACGAAGACAGCATCTTCGACTGTTGCATTTGTTATCTTAATATGACAACTGAAGAAAAACTACTATTGAGAGAGAACTCTCGCAAAAGAGTGCTTAGGGTGGCTTCGTTGAAAAACATGGTAAATGGGTTCTCCAAGGCGATTCAACATGGGCTTACCATTTCTGATATTAGATGAAATAAATACAGCACAACCTAAGCAATATCGCATGCTCTAAGTTGAAATATTTCTTTACAGTATGATTATTTCCGCTGCTGCGATCACATCAAGAACATCATTCCTCGAAGATCACACCTGTAATTTCTCCATTTCCTACAGGTCCGAGAAGTAGGGGCTACACAGCAGCCGGATAGCGACACGGGGTACGCCGCCGATGGCGGTGTTGGGTCGTTCGTTGTTGTACGTCCACTGCCAGCCCCCTGCGTCAGGATAGTTGTCCACTGCCCGTGAAGCAGATTTCAATACACCCCGCAGGGGGCGCACAGAGAGGTTCTGATGGGCTACGCCCCTGAACGACGCGAGGCGGTGCTGAACGCCGAACAACCGCAGCATTGCCACGCTCGCACACGAGGAAGGCATCTCGGCACCGACCCTGTACGGTTGGCGCAATGCTGCCAGACGAGAGGGTCGACTGATGCCGGACTCGGACACGACCCCGGAAGGGTGGACGTCGCGCGACAAGTTCGCCGCCGTGCTGGAGACGACGACGATGAGCGAGGCGGAACTCGCCGAGTATTGCCGTACGCGAGGCCTTCACACCACGCAGCTGAGCGCCTGGCGGGCCGTGTGCGAGCAGGCCAACGGCTTCGAGAGCGCCAACGTGGCGCAGATGAAGTCGGCGGCGAAGGCCGCCGACAAGCGCGAGCGAGCCCTGGCCAAGGAGCTCTCGCGCAAGGAGCGTGCACTGGCGGAGGCGGCCGCCCCCTGCTGGTGCTGCGGGGAAAGCTCGTGGCGCGCTACGGGGAGGACGAGGACGGATGATCTCGCCCGAGGATCGGGCGCACGCCGTGGCGGTGATCGGCGAGGCGGTGGCCGCCGGTGCGACACGCGCACGCGCCTGCACCGAGGCGGGCATCGATCGGCGCACGCTCGCTCGCTGGACCGACGGTGCGGATGAGCAGATACGAACCGACGGACGACCCGGCGCGATGCGAGCCCGCCCCTGCAACGCGCTGTCGGCGCGCGAGCGCGCCGCCCTGCTGGCCGCCTGTCACCAGCCGCGCTTCGCCGACGCCCCGCCCGAGCAGATCGTGCCCACTCTGGCCGACGAAGGGTGCTACCTCGGCTCGGAGTCGACGATGTATCGACTTCTTCGACAGGCTGGCGAGCAGCACGAGCGCGGTCGCGCCCGACGGCGCAGTACGGCTGCGCCCACCTCGCACTCGGCCACAGGGCCTGGGCAGCTGTGGTCGTGGGACGTCACCTGGCTGGCCTCGCCCACGCGAGGCATCTTCTCTATTACCTGTATCTGATCGTGGACGTGTGGAGCCGCAAGGTCGTCGGCTGGAAGTTGCACGAGCGCGAGAGCGGAGAGCTGGCCGCCTTGCTGATGCGTCGCACCGTGCTCGCCGAGCGGGTCGGCCCAGAGGACGCCCTGGTGCTGCACGCCGACAACGGCGCGCCGCAACGCTCCAGCACGCTGGCCGTGACGCTGGAGCAGCTCGGCATCAGCGCATTCTTCAGCCGCCCGAGAGTGAGCGACGACAACGCCTACTCGGCAGTCGTTGTTCCGCACAGCCAAGTATCGTCCGGGGTTCCCGGTGGACGGCTTCGCCGACCTCGGGGCGGCCCGAGACTGGGTGCTCGCGTTCGTTCGTTGGTACAACGGTGTGCACCGCCACGCCTCGATCCGCTTCGTCACCCCCGAGCAGCGACATACCGGCGAGCACAAGCAGATCCTGGCGGCACGCAAGCGGCTGTATGTGCACGCGAAGGCGGAGAACCCGAGTCGCTGGAGCGGCAGGACGCGCAACTGGACCGCACCGACGATCGTGTGGCCCAACCCCGAAAAAGATCGGAACGCCGATCAGGATATCGTGCAAGAAACCGCGTGATGAAACCGGTCAACTACCTTGACAGTCGCCGCCAGTGTGTCGCAGCGTGCTGAGCCTGCCCGACGCTATCGAAATCGTGCAGATCGAGACACTTTTGGCACGCGGTTCGGTTGAAGCGTTTCACGCTGGTGTTCTGAGTCGGTTTGCCCAGCTGGATGTAGAGCAAACGTGATCCGATGGCGCTGTGAACAGTCTCGCGGCGCGTGCGAGACACACTCCGGTCCTTCGTCGCAACGGATTTCCAAGATTTATCACACTATTCGATGGTGCTCCAAGCTGCGAACGATTCGCTCACCGGGCGGCGATAGATCTGCCGCTAGGCCGGCGCGAGTTCGTGCACGCGACGGATGCGCGACAGTTCCGGCGGCAGTGGTTTGCGAACAGGACGACGGCGTGGACGAGGTACGAGTATCGTGGCGGGCTCGATTTGTGTACCAAGCATTTCAATGATTCGACACATCTCACGCGCACCGGTCCAACTTTTTCGTCCGGTACAACCGTACTCATCACAATCGCACGCTCGGCGACCTCACGCCGGCTGACGCGTTCGACCGTTCACATGCGCTTGCTCCCCACGCGTCAATAGACCTCTTGCAAAAGCTAATCCGAGTGCAGCGTCAGCCCATGGTTGTACAGCCCGGCGATCAGGTTGAAACGCAGCCCGAAGCGACGGCGTCGACCCCGGTAG
>JAULKR010070992.1:0-11159 GCA_032356305.1 Prasiola linearis | reverse complement strand
CTGAACGATGCGAAGGGGGCAGCAACCGTCGGCGATCAATCAGGCGTTGGCAAGAATGGGCGCTATGACGCGCTTACCCCGCGCGCCGCGCCAGCCGGTGACTGGCGAGACGCTGGCGGGTTCCCGCCGGTTCGCCAGGTTCGGCAGCCACGCCGACGCCGGACGGGAAACGGCAACCGGTACGGTGGAACCGGCATGATGTGGGTGGCAAGTAGCACCGGGAGCACGCAACGATGACCATCGAGATCACGCTGCCGATCGAGTTCGTCGTCGGCGGCGTACCGAAATCGGCTCGACGCGGCGGCGGTGGCTCCAACGACGAATGGAAGGCGCGGATCCGGGAGGCGGCAGAGCGAAGCATCGGGCAGCCCGTGGAGCCGACCCGATCGCCTCTGCTTGCCAGTTGCTACATCTTCCCGCGGGGGCAGCTTCCCGGCGATCTCGACAACAAGTTGAAGTTCATCTTCGACGCCTTGGCGGACCTGGTGTACGAGGCGGACAGCCAGATCAAGCGACTGGATGTGCGTGCCTTCGAACCCGGTATCGGCATGAGCTACCGGATCGACAATACGCTGTCGGACCGGATCGCTACCGGCACCGATCGGTACGTCTACCTGCGGTTCTCCACCGGGCTGAACGAGTAGGTTCGAGATGACGGCAAGCCCCATCGCACACCACGCCGAGCTTGAACGCCGGGTGCTCGATCGGCTCGAGGTCCGCTACCGCGATCTGGGCTACCGCTTCTACCGCGGCGTGGAGACCTCCGGGGTCTTGCCAGAGGCACTGCGAGGTTGCGTGCCGGACGCCGTCGCGCTCGGCGGACGAGTCGCTCGATCGCCGCGCAAATCGTGTGTCGAATCGAGAATCTAACGTAATAGATCCCTTGCAAAAGGCGTATGGATACCGGCCGCGGCCGCAGCACCTTGGATGATGCGCGCCACCGCACGGGAGGACAGACGGGTTCGGTTGCGCGGATCTACCCGGCACGCGGTCCCCAAGGAGACGAACAGCGCACCACTGTCGCGTCCCGAGACGGCGCGCCAGGTCTCGATGGCCGTCACCGGACAGTAGTGCCGCTCGGGTTGGCGACGCACCGCCACCTCGACTTTCTCATCCGGGCGTGCGCCCTTGCTGCGAGGTAGCCACAGCCGATAGCCCTCGACGGTCGGTCGCAGGTGCTCGTGATCGATCCCGACAAGTTTCGAGCGCCGCAGTGCACCGTCGAATCCGACCAGCAGCAATGCCCGGTTGCGTGAGGCGTGTAGCGAGTCATCGGCATCGATTGCATCGATCAGGCGAATGCTGGACCGACCGGGCGCTGAATCATGCCCGATCCCTGGGCACGCAAGCCGGTGCCACATCCGCGCGACACTCGGCAGAGTTGTTGCCTGGGCAACTCGTGACGAAGTCGGCTCCTCGAGGGACGTACCGACGGTGCTGGCTGACTACGAGGCCTGCCGTCGCGATGTGTCGTCGGATGCCGGTGGTGCGGGTCGAGGGCGAGATGCCGATGACGATGACGGTGCGGGCGGCGGCGCCGGCGGGGGCGGCGGGCGCTGGCGACTGGTCGGTCCTCGGTAGCCATCGTGCACCACCGGGCGTCGGGGACTGGAGATGGGCGGGCGTCTGTTGCTCATGAGCGGTGTGTCTCCTCGGTCGTTTCGGGTGGTTCGGTACGTCGGCCGGCTTGCTCGCGCCGGGCGAGAGCGGCGGTGCGCTCGTTCGCCGCCCGCAACTGCACATCGGCCTCGTCCTCGTTGAACTGGAACTCGATGAGCCGGATCGTGCCTCCGGGCACCAGCATGCCGTATTGCCCGGTCGGCAGGACGAAGTCGACCCCGTCCTGAACCTCGATCCAGGCGGGCTGCACCAGAAAGACCGAGCCCTCCTCGCGATCGTTCGCGTAATGGCTGGCGAATCCGGACACCCGGCGGCCATCGTCCAGGTGCACGACGATGAACCGGTCGCCCTCGAAGGCGAAGACCTGATGCCACATCGACTCGTACGAGGAGCGATCGGTGATTCGCAGGCGGCGAAACAGCGCCATGTGTCGATCGCTGGAGAGCACCCAGAAGGTGAACAGGGCGAGCGCGAGGGCAGACCCTGCACTGAGCACGAGCCAAGTGAGCGCCCCGTCCTGCCAGACCAGCCGCTCGCCATCGAAGCCGACCGGGGTGAGCGCACCCGGCTCATCGAGCACCAGCCGGTTGAACACGGCCACCAGCAGCGTGAACACCAGCGTCTCCACGATTGGACACGAATGCGTCGGCAAGGCTGCACTCGACCACTCGACCGGTCCATCAGCTGTCCGCATGCCAGCGCGAAAGACTACGTCTCGCCATACGACCGTTTCGCTGAATGAGAAACACGCAGACGGCGATCCGTCGCCCGTTGTATTCTTTCAGGAGAATATGTAAGCTCACGACCATGGATGCCGCTGAACTCGTTCTCGATGCCGTCGGCGAGCCCAACCGGCGGAGGCTTCTCCGTTTACTGCACGGGCGAGGCGAGGCGACCGTCTCCGAGCTCGTCGCCGCGTCCGGACTCCGTCAGCCGCAGGTATCGAAGCACCTGAAGGTGCTGGCCGGTGCCGAGCTCGTTGCTGCCGAGGCCGACGGTCGCCACCGCCGCTACCGTCTCGACGGCCGTGGCCTGCGAGCGGCACACGGTTGGTTCACTTCGTTCGAGGACGTCTGGGAGGCTCGCTTCGACGCGCTGGACGCCCTCGTCACCACCGACGTCACAAGCGACGCCGACGTCGATCCTCAGGAAATTCCATGACCGACAGCCGCACGCCACCGGACGGGTCGACGCTCGATGCCCGCCGGGGATCGATCCGCTTCGAACTGAGCGAGGACGCCTCGTCGTACCGTTGCGTCCGGGTCTTCGGCGCTCTGCCCGAGCGCGTGTTCCGGGCTTTCACCGACCCCGCCGATCTTCGCATCTGGTTCCCCTCCGGCGCCCCTCCGGGTTCGGAGATGACGGTCTGCGAGTCCGATCCGGTCGAGGGCGGGCGCTACCACTACGCCATGGTCGTGCCGGACCACGGATCGATCGCCTGGCACGGCACCTACACTCGGGTCGAGAGTCCCGATCGGCTCGATGCCGACGAGTGGTTCGTCATGGGGAACGTCGATCCGACGGGACCGCCGACGAGTCAGACCCTCACGTTCGAGCCGACCGATGCCGGCTCTACGCTGATGACGATGGAAGTGCGTCTGCCCGAACCCGAGGATCCCGATACGTTCATGGAGCGCTCGGCCGCCGGTCTGTCGAGCTCGCTCACCACTCTGGACGACATCGTCTCGAGCTGAGGGGGGAGGTTCGGCCGCGGCGAGAGCGTCCGTGGCGGTTCGATTCCGTGGTTCGAGGACTCAGTGCGAGGGTGTCCGATACCCGCGGCAATCGGACGCTCAAAAAGTACCACGTGCGATGGAGTAGTTTTGTTATTGCGAGATGAGCAGCAGAATATGGCCTGAACCCTACCTCCCCACACCTGCTGCTTCTGCCGACCATTCAGCGAGTTCAACTGCTTGATCATATAGGTCGTTATTTTTCAGCATCAAAGAAACAGCCACTGATATTCCAGATTCTAAGCCGCCTATTCGCTTTGCCAGCTCGGACATCCAATCGTGGTCCTCAAGACCTTCCACCTCTTCCAATGCCAAGCGCAACTCGGACCCGGTTACTTTAGATTCGTCTGTCAATGTTGCGGGACCGATCACCCAATCGTTAAATGTTGCTCTAAACACCTTTTCTGGACTTTCCGAACCAGGTAAGAAATTTAACCTATCGTGCAAGAAACTTGTCCGCATATCTCCATCAAGAACGCCGAATACATTTATTGAAACCGGATCATCTCCCGTGTTGCGCAGATCGTCAACAATTTTCGATACTCCTGAACTCCCGCTATTTACGTACTTGAAGTCAATGCAGGCACCAAGCGAAGGATAGATGCTTCTCAGAATGGATCTGCAGACGAGGCATCCAATTTTATCTTCGCAAATAAATATTGCTGAAACCGGTAGCTTGACGCCCAAGTGGGCGGCTTTCTTATAGTTTTTTATATCTACAATTCGTTGCGCTTGAGGAGATCCAGAAATTAGCGACACGGCATCATCCGCAAGCA
Organism: Prasiola linearis; assembly: GCA_032356305.1. Classification (NCBI taxonomy): domain Eukaryota; kingdom Viridiplantae; phylum Chlorophyta; class Trebouxiophyceae; order Prasiolales; family Prasiolaceae; genus Prasiola; species Prasiola linearis. Next base: position 7,030 of record JAULKR010070992.1, on the reverse strand, counting down.
AAGAAAAAATGTCTGGATGATGACTTGTTAAAATAAACTGGACTCCAAGCTTCACAGAATATTCGACTAGTATTTCGAGCAAGGCTTTTTGGGAGAATAGAGCCAGATGCGCCTCAGGCTCATCCAAACACCAAACGGAGTTTTTCTCAGACTTCCCCAATCGCCACAGAAGATATATTGCTGATACTTCGCCTCTCCCCATATTTAGCATATTGTAGGTTACCCCACCTGAAGTAGCCGTAAAAAATGGAATTGGAAGCTCTTCGCCATCCTCGTTGTAGGAGACTATCTCTACTACCTCAATCTTGGCATACGTTCTTCGGAGAGCATAAGAAGCGTATTTAATTTGCTCCTCAGTAAAACTAGCCGCATCCAGCCCTTCAAACAGATCTTCGAGATTGTCATCTTTCCTAAGAAAGGTAGAAATAGCCTCGGAATCTGCGCTTGGATTTGAGTAGTCAACTAAAAGAGGACATGCTTCGGAAATTTCTTCTAGATTCGCATCGAATATGGTCGTCCAAGACACTCCATCGTTGTCACCTGTGGTTTCAACAGATGTAAGCCACGTCGGCAAAGGTAAATAGCACTTCTTATCGTCATTTTTCTTAAGGCAATTCCATATAGCCGCAAGAACCATCGACTTGCCCGCTCCATTCCCCCCGCAAATAACACTTATCCCCGGCGAGAGTTCTATTCTTATCTGCGGCTTGCTTCCATCGTACAAAATTACGGTTTTGACTGTTTTTGTTCTATCTCTTTTAGTCAGTTGTTTCAGTGATTTCTGCCTTTCTGCATACCTTAGAGCCACACTGGCGCTCCCCATTTTGTGGTGACCGCGTAGGCGAATAGATCTTTCTCTGGATCTTTCGATGCTTCGACTGAGTTCCATGCGCTTTTTAAGTCGCGAAAAGTTGGTGGCAATGCTGCCATCGGAAGTTCTAATCTGCTGGCCAACATCCACGCAGATAAGTCACGCAGAATCACGGAAGAAGTGTCAGCGACACGCGAAGTCGCACGATCATTAAACACTTGAAGTGGTATTTGTACACTTGGATTCGAGTCACTTCGGGATAGCCGTGATTTTTCGATATTTTCTACGATTCTAGATAGGCATTCGGTATTCTCTTCAAGCACACCGCGCTGATGAAGGGAAGCCGCCATGCATAGCCAAGTATGCATGGTCGCTTTGTTTGGTTTATCTCGACCAGATTCGTCTAAGAATTCTAGATTCAGCACGAATTCAAGAGAAGCACGCATACGATCAACAACTTGTTGTGAGAACGCCGAATTGTCGCGATAGCGCGCAGTAATTTGTCCTGCAGTTATTTTCGAGGTAAGCGCGCCGCGCTCGATCGTTAACATTACTCTCGCTACAAGATCGTCATATCCCATACGAGCATTTGAGAATCCAATTCTACCGGCACTCAAGCCTTGCTCAGATGCCCATTCAACCACTGCTCTAACTTGATTTCTAGAATCTCCAACGAAAGCATTTCTCTTTTCTGCCTCCGTTAGACTTGTAGGCTGATTCAATCGAAAAAACAGCTCATGCGGCTCTGAGGCCGTGTAGTCATGCAGCTCAAGTAGTCGCACCGAGAAGCCACGGAAATCTTTTTTTACATTATCCGGAAGGCGTTCAAATCGTAATCCATCTAGAGCTTGTATCTCTTTATTTGCTGGCTCAATCCTCCCGTCGACTGCGAATTCCCCCGAAACAAAATCTCGAATAGCAGTTAACCGCTGCTGACCATCGAGCACGTCAAAGTCACCATCAGCCCTCGCAACGACATGGATAGGCGGCACGTGCCACTTTCGTAATATGGAATCTATTAGCCTTTGTTTTTTTGGCCGACTCCACACTTCGCCGCGCTGGAAATCCGGCTGCAGGTCGTATTCTTTTCTCTGTATCCTATTTACAATTGTCTCTATATCTGGATCGGTCGATTGAAATCGCATTATCTATCCTGTTGCTAATTAGAGAAAATGAAATTTCTTATTGTATCTAAATTAAAATTCTTTGAATATTATCAAGATCTATAGCGACGATAGTAGGGTTTGGTCAGGACGAACGTGTCGTCTCGTTTGTCTCCATGTGTGTGGAATTGTTCGAGACTGCTAACAGCCCTACCCCTGGATGCGACTCCTGCGCGCTCTTCTGCTCGCGGTAGCCCAACGTCGTGTCGAGCCGCGCATGGCGTGCATGACGCTGCACGCTCAGCAGATCGGCCCCACCGTCGAGCGCACTGGTGATCATGCCGCGGCGCAGACTGTGGCCGGAGAAATTTCCTTCGAGCCCGGCGACGGATGCGGCGGCCTGAATGATCCGGGCCACGGCGCGATCGGACAGCCGGCTCGGCCCCTGGCCGGCGGTGCGGGCGTTGGCGCGCAGACCGGTGAACACCGCTCCTCGGGTGATGTCGGCCGCCGTCAGCCAGGCGGCCAGGGCGGCCACCGGGCAGTAGGGCGAGTCGGGCCGGGTGCGCATGGCCACCACGGACCGTTTCGCGCCCTCCTGATCGCTCTTGGACACCGGGATGCGCACGGTGAGCCCGGCGGGGGCGGCGCGAGCACGCTCCAGGTCCTCGACATCGATCGCGACCAGCTCGGATCGGCGGAGCCCGGTGTCGTAGCCGACCAGCAGCAGCGCCCGATCGCGCAGTCCCTTGAGCGTCGTGATGTCCAGGGCATCGACCAAGGTGCGGATGCAGTCATCGGTCGCAGCCGTCGCCTGCACCGGGGCACGCCCGGCCCGTGCCTGCTGCCGGACGTGGCCGCGAAGGGCTGCACAGGTGATCGGCAGCTCCTGGTCGAGCATCGGGTGGCCCTGACGCTCGTGCATCAGCCGGATGGCGGACACCGCGCGGCGAATGGAGTCCGGTGCCAGATCGACCCGGTGGGCGATGTAGGTGGACAGCGTGTCGTCGGAGGCCGGCAGGGCGCGGTACTGCGACTCGACCCGGGCGACCTGCTCGCACCAGGTGCCGAACGCGCGCCAGTCGGCGTCGTAGGCGCGCTGAGTGCTGGGGGCGTGGGCGTCGCGCACTAGCTGCTGGCGCCGGTCGCGCGCGATGGCCAGGGCGGCGCGCACCGCGGCCTCGGTGTCGAGATCCGGCAGGGCGACGGGTCGTCGAGCGTCGTCATCGGGCACGCGGCCACCGGCGCGCTCGAGTTCGCCGACCCGCTCACCGTCGGCGGCCGAGGCATCGTCTTGCTCGCCTGAGAGCGCTCGGGCGATTCCGGAAGGCGCTACGAAAGGGGGGTCCATGGGTCGGATCGTCGGGTGAGCACGATCGTCAATGATAGCGTCCGATAGCGGCCAGTATCGGACGCTGGCCGTGATCGCAGGTTTCGTAGCAGCAGTGCTACGTAACGCGATACGCAACACCGGACCGTTCTTGACATCGCTGTGGTGACGACGGCGAGGACGTGCTTGCGTTGTCCGACGGGTACCGTCGATAGATGGCGCGAGAGTCAGCACCCTCACGAGTACCCATGTATCCGGACCGGTGATCCAGACTTGCCGACACGTCGCACGGAATCGCCCCGTTCACCGGATTCCAGATCGCTGTCGCCCGTCGGCTTGCACCACCCCCCTCGATTCAGCACGTGCGCGAATCGAGCAGCGCACTCCGCCCGATGACGACCGGGACGCTGCCGGTGCTCTCGGAGACTGGCCGGGCAAGTCCCACCGTACAGGCCCGACACCCGTTCACGGGCCAGGCAGGATGTGACCACGTTCAGCCACGCCTATCCGAAAACATAGGATACCAGAGTCTTTCGGACCATCTCCCAGAGTGGTGTTATCTTGACACCTGTCGAAGGGGTCATGAATGCCCTGCCCGTCGTTCACGAAATCGCAAGACCGTCGTGACCGGCCAGCCGATCGATCCTCGTTTCCACCTCCAGACCGCGAGACGACGTGCACGCTCCGGTGCGATCGATTCGAAGGCACGAACCGAACGGCATGCCGGTGGGTGAACGGCGTGTCGACCAACTTGACGAACCTCCGGGACAAGCTTGTAGATGATGAGAGAAAGACGTTTGACCGCCGTCTCGCCGCTGCGACGGGCGAGCACGTTCCTGGTGCTGTCCGTGGCCCTGTGCGCCACGCTCCCCGCGCGGGCGCAGAGCGTCGATCTGCCGGACGGGTTCTCCGAGACCGCGGTGGCCACCGGCATAGAGAAGCCGGTAGGCATGGAGGTCAGCCCGGATGGCCGCCTGTTCGTCCTCGCGGGCAAGGTCAGACGTGTGGAGATCTTCGACGATTCCGGATTCCTGAACGAGTTCATCCGGTTGCCGCAGGCCCTGGGGAAGGGGTCGGGCCTGCTGGGGCTGGAGTTCGCTCCCGACTTCGACACGTCGGGCGACGTGTACATCGCCTATGTCACCGACCCGGACGAGGTTCCCGGTCCACAACGATTCCGTCTTTCGAAGTTCGGCTCCGACGGCACCGTTGCCGACGGTGGCAGCGAGGTCGTCATCTTCGAGGTCGAGGACATCGATCCGGGTCAGCAGCAACATCAGGGCGGCGACCTGGTGATCGGTGCCGACGGCAAGATCTACTGGGCCCTGGGCGATCGCGTCGAAGGGTCGGTCGTTTCCCAGCCGCTCGATTCGCTGTTCGGCAAGTTGCTGCGGCTCGACCTCGACGGAACCATTCCGGCCGACAACCCCTTCTACGCCGATCTCGACGGTGACTTTCGCGCGATCTACGCGAACGGGCTGCGGAACCCCTTCAGGATGGATCGGCGCGCGGCGACCGGCGAGATCTTCATGAGCGAAGTCGGGCCGCAGGATTGGGAAGAGCTCAACCGGGCGGAGGCCGGCGCGAACTACGGCTGGCCGCTCGTGTCCGGCGTCGTCGGCGACCCTGCGTACACCGACCCGGCTCACGCCTACCCGCACGACCCCGATGGGTGCGCCATCACCGGCGGCACCTTCTACGAGCCGCTCGTGGACCAGTTCCCCCCCGCTTACCACGACAAGTTCTTCTACGGCGATCACTGCTTCGGCTGGATAGCCCATGTCGACCTGGACACCGGCGAGGGCACCCGGTTCCTGACGGGAGCGAACCGTCTGGTCGAGGTCAAGGTGAACCCTCTCACGGGGGCGCTCTACTACCTCGATCGCGAGTACGCCGGCAGCACCGCGAGCAGTTCCGGCGGCATCGGTCGTGTCGACTTCGTCGACGGGACGGTCGCGCTCGAATTCACCCGCCAGCCGTCATCCGTCCTGGCAGCCGTTGGTGAAGAGGTCAGCTTCGATGTCCTGGTCACCGGCACACCGCCCTTGACCTTCCAGTGGTTCCGGAACGGGGAAGCGCTCGCCGGGGAGACCGGCTCCTCGCTGACGCTCGGCGGCGTCCAGTTCGAGGACGATCGGAGCGAGTTCTTCGTGGAAGTCACCGACGCTGACGGCTTGTCCGAACAGAGCGACGTCGCGATCCTGACGATCTCCACCAATACCGCGCCCGTTCCCGTGATCACGCAACCGGACCTCTCCGTTCTCTACGTCGCCGGCGAGGAATACCCGTTCGCCGGCACCGCGACCGATGCCGAGGACGGTGATCTGGAGGCATCGGCGTTCGACTGGGAGATCGTCTTCCATCACGACGAACACACCCACCCGTTCATTCCGGAAGTGCTCGGCGTCACGCAGGGCACGTTCGTGCCGTCCACCAACGACGAGACGGCTCCCGATGTCTGGTACCGGATCTTCCTGACGGTGACCGACTCGGCCGGCACGTCCAGGACGGTCGAGCAGGATGTCTTTCCGCTCCGCACGGACGTGGCGGTGGAAACCATGCCACCGGGTCTCGAGGTGCTGCTCGACGGCACGCCGCAGGATGCGCCGATCGCCTTCGAGGGTGTCGCCGGCGTGTCCCGGGTCCTCGAAGCCCCGGAGCTCCAGGTGATCGACGGGCAGAGCTGGTCGTTCGCTTCGTGGTCCAACGGCGGCGAGCGCGTCCAGACGGTCTCCACGCCATCCGTCGACACCACCTATTCGGCAACCTACGAGCCGGTGGGGGATCTGTCCCCGGTCGCCGGTCTGACATCACCGGCCGCCGGCTCGACCGTGGCCGGACCCGTGACCGTCAGCGGTCTGGCGACCGACGACACCGGCATCAAGCGGGTCCAGCTGGTGATTCGGGAACTCGGCAGCACTCGCTACTGGAACGGTTCCGGCTTCGTCCAGGGTTGGCGAAAGGTCGATGCGGTTCTCGACGATCCGGACAGCCCGGTGACGTCGTGGTCCTACCCCTTCTCGCCGGCAAGCGACATGGACGTCCAGATCGTCGCCCGGGCTTGGCAACTCGACGGGGCTTCAGGCGACAAGGAGAGAGTTCGTTTCAGCGTGCGAGGCGAGGTGGTCGTCGCGGAGCCGTTCGTCGAGATCACGTCCCCGGAGAACCGGGCCGTCACCACCGACCCGGTGGCCATCGGCGGTGTCGTGGGGATCGACGGTCTGAGGAACCTGAAGGTGCTGGTCAAGCAGAAGGGCGCTCGCAACTTCTGGAACGGCAGCGGGTGGCAGGGCAAGCGTGTCGAGCTGGAGATCGATGCGGCCTCGATCGGCGCGGGAGGGGAGTGGACGTACACGCTGGACCAGTCCGGCCAGGCGGCTCCGCGCAACGTCACGGTCCGGGCATTCGCAGCCTATGAAGAGGGCACCGGACGCAGGTTCCGCGTCCGGTCCGGCCAGGTCGAGATCCGCTTCTAGGTCGAGGGGCAGCCGGTCCGACGCTCTCCGGGCAAGCGACGCGCTACCCCCGCACGAACGCCTCTCCGGAGGCGAGCTGCACACGGTTGCGACCGTTCTCCTTCGCCGCGTACAGCGCCCGATCGACACGGCCGAGGAAGTCGTCGAGCGTCTCGCCCGGGCGGCGCTCGCCGGCACCGATGCTGACCGTCATCGGCACCGCGATCCCGTCGTGGTGAAGCGGGGTCGTCTCCACGGCGGTGCGCACGTGGACGGCGGCCGTCTCGGCCTCGGACGCGGTGCAGCCCTCCAGCAGCACGCAGAATTCCTC